>SJYC01047892.1:0-14288 GCA_006408675.1 Madoqua kirkii | reverse complement strand
GAAACTTGCTTCTAACTTCTTGTCTTAAAGATTATTCTCTTACTATTTTTATTTTCTCCAATTTAAATATTTCATTTGGTAGTTCTAAATGAATATAGCAATTTACCATTTCTAAAAATCAATTTTCCAGATAAAAGATAAAATAGCATAGACTTGATTTATTTAAAATGTGACTATAAATAAAAAGACTGATTTTTATAGAGCTGAAATGTGGTTTATCTTCTTTTATTAACTCATCACTTAATAAGTATAATGATGCATAAGTAGTTACTAAGGACATGGAAGAACAGACTGGTTCCAAATAGGAAAAGGAGTATGTCAAGGCTGTACATTGTCACCCTGCTTATTTAACTTATATGCAGAGTACATCATGAGAAACGCTGGGCTGGAGGAAGCATAAGCTGGAATCAAGATTGCCGGGAGAAATATCAATAACCTCAGATATTCAGATGACACCACACTTATGGCCAAAAGTGAAGAACTAAAGAGCTTCTTGATGAAAGTGAAAGAGGAGAGTGAAAAAGTTGGCTTAAAGCTCAACATTCAGAAAACGAAGATCCTGTCATCTGGTCCCATGACTTCATGGCAAACAGATGGGGAAACAGTGGAAACAATGGCTGACTTTATTTTGGGGGTTCCAAAATCACTGCAGATGGTGATTGCAGCTGTGAAATTAAAAGCCGCTTACTCTTTGGAAGGAAAGTTATGACCAACCTAGACAGCATATTAAAAAACAGAGACATTACCTTGTCAATAAAGGTCCATCTAGTCAAGGCTATGGTTTTTCCAGTGGTCATTATGGATGTAAGAGTTGGACTATAAAGAAAGCTCAGCACTGAAGAACTGATGCTTTTGAACTGCAGTGTTGGAGAAGACTCTTGGGAGTCCCTTGGACTGCAAGGAGATCCAACCATTTCCTAAAGGAAGTCAGTCCTGAGTGTTCACTGGAAGGACTGATGTTGAAACTGAAGCTACAATACTTTAGCCACCTGATGCGAAGAGCTGACTCATTTGAAAAGACCCTGATGCTGGGAACGATTGAAGGCAGGAGAAGGGGACCACAGAGGATGAGATGGCTGGATGGCATCACTGACTCAGTGGACATGAGTTTCGGTAAACTCCGGGAGTTGACGATGGACAGGGAGGCCTGGCGTGCTGTGGTTCATGGGGTCACAAAGAGTCTGACACTTCTGAGCAGCTGAACTGAACTGAAGATTAAAAAGAAAAGGTTTGCAACTGAAAGTTTTGAGTCATAAGCATTCAAGTTAACTACCTACATTGATGAGATTCACTATATAATTGAGAAATACCCACTTCATTTTGCCTTTGTGGACAAATGGAAAAGTATGTTGGTTTAAGTGTGGAATCAGTGTAGAGACCAAACACTACACACAGAAAAAGAAAAGGTCTCAAAAGTGGCAGGGAAGGTCTGGTTCAGAAATGCCTTCTGATGTGTCATAGTATAAGACGGATTTTCTGAAGATAGGTGAGAGGAAGCTCCACATTCCTTAAAGGTAACGTGCTTACCTTAAGAAAATCAGCCTCTTATAGAGTGCTTTGTGATTGAAAATGGGCTGTCATGCTGTATAATCAGGACATTCACTATCGCTGTTTGCTTGTTCTCCCTCCATCCCCTGCCCTACCAGCCCCTACTTCACCTGGGTGCTGCGCACAAGACTGGCCTTTGTTCCTAATGTAGAGCCTAATCAGTATGTTGGAGAAGGAAACGGCAACCCACTCCAGCATTGTTGCTGAGAAATCCCGTGGGCAGAGGAGCCTGGTGGGCTGTGAGAGGGTAACAGGCAGGAAGGCCAGGGGCCTCCGAATAGAAGACATAGCCTGCAAGTGACAGACATTTTTCTCTCTCTTAAGAGGAAGGAGGAAACAAACTAGGGATACTTTTTTTCTTCTCTATGGAAATTTAAAAGGAGGTTTCTCTTAAAATACTGTGTTGCCATAATGACACCTGGTTTCACCTGAAGTTAACTGTTCTCAAACCTTGAGATAACCAATGCATTTTTCTTATGGAAATGTTTGTCTTAAGCTATGCTAACGTACTATGTGTTTACCCCAAACTCTGTCTTCAAGACTTGACAAACCATTATGTTATACTCAGATATTGTTCCCCTAATCTGTGTAAATGAAACTATTGATATGGTAATCTTCCTTCTACAAGATTCAAGTTAATCATTTTATGGCCCAGGATGAACCATTTGGTGCCAAGATTATCCCAAAATGCATCTTATGCGTGAGGGGCCTGGTGCCATTCTGAGTTTCGAGACATTCCTTTCTTTCATTAACAGACTGTTAGTGACTATATAACATCCAGCTGAAGACTAGCAGGTGGGTACTCTTTCTGCCCCCTTCTGATGCCTATGTCAGAAGCTTTCTCTATCTTCTTTATACTTGAATAAAACTTTATTACACAAAGCTCTGAGCGATCAAGCCTCATCTCTGGCCCTGGATTGAATTCTTCTCCTCTGGAGGCCAAGAATCCCAGGTGTCTTTTTTCATTCAGCAACAACCTTTCAGCCACAGTCCATGGGGTTGCAAAGAGTCAGATGCAACTTAGCTACTAAGCAACAGCAATGATCAGTAGTAAATACCTACATTCTTGCCCCTGGCCCCAGCTAGAGATTGCTCTAACCTTTAGATCAGAACGCTCCTCTTAAACAGCTATTCAGAGGAAAGGCTCTCTCTCCAAGGTATGTAGTAGCCCAAGGGCTGAAGAGGGACTACTCCCTCGCTGGTTTCCCTGGCAACTGAAGATCCATCTGAGTTCAAGGCACCATAGGAGTGAGTCTCCTTATTCCCCTGGGACCAGAGACTGCTGCTGCCTTTCTCTTCCCGCCTTCTGCTCCCACAGTGCGGTGCCCTCCAGAGGTGTGAGATCGCCCACTGGTGGCCCTGTCACTGACTCCAGGCTCTTTCTTCAGTACCGAGGTGGGGCAAGTACCAGGGCTTGCAGACCTGCAGGGTGCATCTCAACACACTTGTATTATATTTCAGCCTCACAGTAACCTCCTACCTAGCTTTTTGTTGTTGTTGAGTCACTCAGTCCTGTCTGACTCTTGAGACCCCATGGACTGTAGCCCACCAGGACCCTCTGTCCATGGGATTTCCCAGGCAAGAATACTGCAGTGAGTTGCCATTTCCTTCTCCAGGGGATCTTCCTGACCCAGCGACTAGCCTTCTCCGTTTGCAGATGAAGAAACTAAGGCTCTGATAAACTGCCTTCTCCAAAGTTAAAGAATTTCTAATGATGAAGCCAAGAATAATAAAATTCCCAAAGTCATTTTTGCCAAGGTCTAGTTAGGATGCACTGCTCAAAACAAGCTTATTAGCATCAACAAAAAGAGAATTACTAGGGGAGACCTTTAAAAGGATCTCAGCTAATGAAATCCAAAGAGAAACATGAGCTGGCCTGGTAATTTATTAGGGAACAAATCATACTGGTGATTTAAGCCCTAATGCCATAACTAGATGCTTTCTAAAAAGTGAAGATAAAAATAAGGTATGTGCTTTTAACTATGGCATAATGTTAAATAATAACTCCAGCACATTTTATGAACATTTTAATTGGCTAATGCATTTATATTTATAGTGCATTTCGAGGGTAGAGTCATTCATATTTTAATCTCCAAAGCATAAGATCAAAAGGCAGAAAAAGACTGGCTGAGCTTTTTCAGCTGCGTATTTTCATTTCTCTTGTAAACCAGTGTTTTCATCAGATAGTTAAGCAAGCAACATTCTTAACTACCTCTGTGGTGGTTATAAAGCAGATTTATTTTTAATTAGACTATGCTTTTTCAGTTTAATTATTTTTACCCTCCTCATAACACCATGGGACTATGAATTCTTTTGTGCAATGAAGATCTACGAGATTCTTAGGATAAATGTCATTAGGCTTATAATTTTATTGACTTAGATTAGTATCTGGAGGATAAACCATGCCATTTTTCCCACAACAGAAAAGCCTGGTACACTGACCAAAATAAAATAAAAGCATCCTCTGACCAGTTAAACTTGTCCTTAGAAGCTCTTTGGTAATAAATACATCCTGCAAATTTAACAGAAATGCTCCTTTTTCAATGATTTCACAATCCATCATTTTTAATCTTCATTCAAGTCATCTTCTGTCAATAATACCTGAAGAATTACAAGCTCACAGATCAGTAGGTGACTTATTCATTTAAGTCATACTGCATATCCATAACCTCCAACTTCCGAAGCCTTTTGCTCTGATCAACAGCACATCATGCTTCTACTGATAGGACAGGGGTTCCAGCTTTGACACAAATCCACAAACTCTGACAAATTTTTAAGATGTCAAATGATGCTTCTGTAAAGCAAATTCAGTAACAAAAGAAACACCCAAGAACATCAACCTGCATGGAATATTTCCTGTGTTTCTGGAACTTGAACAAAACACTGGGTACAGAAAGGGTCAATATTCCATTTTCTAAAGAACACTCCAAACAAGTAGGAGCTGTACAGTCTTTCCAGATCTTATCAAAAGGCCAAAGGCTTCCCTTCACCCTCCTGGGACCAGAGACTGCTGCTGCCTTTCTCTTCCCGCCTTCTGCTCCCACAGTGCGGTGCCCTCCAGAGGTGTGAGATCGCCCACTGGTGGCCCTGTCACTGACTCCAGGCTCTTTCTTCAGTACCGAGGTGGGGCAAGTACCAGGGCTTGCAGACCTGCAGGGTGCATCTCAACACACTTGTATTATATTTCAGCCTCACAGTAACCTCCTACCTAGCTTTTTGTTGTTGTTGAGTCACTCAGTCCTGTCTGACTCTTGAGACCCCATGGACTGTAGCCCACCAGGACCCTCTGTCCATGGGATTTCCCAGGCAAGAATACTGCAGTGAGTTGCCATTTCCTTCTCCAGGGGATCTTCCTGACCCAGCGACTAGCCTTCTCCGTTTGCAGATGAAGAAACTAAGGCTCTGATAAACTGCCTTCTCCAAAGTTAAAGAATTTCTAATGATGAAGCCAAGAATAATAAAATTCCCAAAGTCATTTTTGCCAAGGTCTAGTTAGGATGCACTGCTCAAAACAAGCTTATTAGCATCAACAAAAAGAGAATTACTAGGGGAGACCTTTAAAAGGATCTCAGCTAATGAAATCCAAAGAGAAACATGAGCTGGCCTGGTAATTTATTAGGGAACAAATCATACTGGTGATTTAAGCCCTAATGCCATAACTAGATGCTTTCTAAAAAGTGAAGATAAAAATAAGGTATGTGCTTTTAACTATGGCATAATGTTAAGTAATAACTCCAGCACATTTTATGAACATTTTAATTGGCTAATGCATTTATATTTATAGTGCATTTCGAGGGTAGAGTCATTCATATTTTAATCTCCAAAGCATAAGATCAAAAGGCAGAAAAAGACTGGCTGAGCTTTTTCAGCTGCGTATTTTCATTTCTCTTGTAAACCAGTGTTTTCATCAGATAGTTAAGCAAGCAACATTCTTAACTACCTCTGTGGTGGTTATAAAGCAGATTTATTTTTAATTAGACTATGCTTTTTCAGTTTAATTATTTTTACCCTCCTCATAACACCATGGGACTATGAATTCTTTTGTGCAATGAAGATCTACGAGATTCTTAGGATAAATGTCATTAGGCTTATAATTTTATTGACTTAGATTAGTATCTGGAGGATAAACCATGCCATTTTTCCCACAACAGAAAAGCCTGGTACACTGACCAAAATAAAATAAAAGCATCCTCTGACCAGTTAAACTTGTCCTTAGAAGCTCTTTGGTAATAAATACATCCTGCAAATTTAACAGAAATGCTCCTTTTTCAATGATTTCACAATCCATCATTTTTAATCTTCATTCAAGTCATCTTCTGTCAATAAATACCTGAAGAATTACAAGCTCACAGATCAGTAGGTGACTTATTCATTTAAGTCATACTGCATATCCATAACCTCCAACTTCCGAAGCCTTTTGCTCTGATCAACAGCACATCATGCTTCTACTGATAGGACAGGGGTTCCAGCTTTGACACAAATCCACAAACTCTGACAAATTTTTAAGATGTCAAATGATGCTTCTGTAAAGCAAATTCAGTAACAAAAGAAACACCCAAGAACATCAACCTGCATGGAATATTTCCTGTGTTTCTGGAACTTGAACAAAACACTGGGTACAGAAAGGGTCAATATTCCATTTTCTAAAGAACACTCCAAACAAGTAGGAGCTGTACAGTCTTTCCAGATCTTATCAAAAGGCCAAAGGCTTCCCTTCACCCAAACATCACCTAGGGGCCTCCCTGGTGGCTCAGAGGCTAAAGTGTCTGCCTCCAATGCGGGAGACCCAGGTTCCATAGCTGGGTTGGGAAGATCCCCTGGAGAAGGAAATGGCAATCCACTCCAGTGTTCTTGCCTGGAGAATCCCATGGACAGAGAAGCTTAGTAGGTTAAGTCCATGGGGTTGCAGAGTCGGACACGACTGAGCAACTTCACCTCACCTCAAACATCACCTGCCACCCCCAAGCTCTATAAACAGAAAACCAACGACAAAGGAGAGGGATGCAACTCCCAGAACGAGAAAGAATCCAAAAATGGGGGAGTCCCAGCGAGGTGAAGCGATGAGCTGCAAACGACTGCCAGAAGGTTACCAGCATCAAGACGCTGGCCTGATCTGCCCACCAAATACGCGGGGTCAGAGGGCTGCCGGGAGGGCTGATGGATGCATGTAGCTTGTTGAGTCACCACTGGCCTGAGCCTCAAACATCCTTCCTGCTCAGAAACAGACAGAATCAGGACACCAACATCCAGTGTCAGGACAGGTCTTGGCCAAATGAGCTTAAAAGAGGGCTGTTTCTTCCCTAATAACAGAGTATGACAACTGAACAAGTACCTAGGGGAATTTAGGGCCTAGACTAGACAGATGAGAAAGCAGAGAACCTTGAGAAGGAAAGGTAACCACTGAATAGGAATCAATTCTTCAATGACAGTAACTGGTGAATCTTTGGATGTTTTCATTTATACACAACTTCTCAATTTTATCAATAATGACAAGAGATGAGAGCTCATGATAAAAAACTGAAATGGAGTTATACAAATATAGACACATGCACAAATATCTGAGCTTCTGCTTGAAATTCACATATTTCATCAGTACTTTATATTAAATATATAGAGGGTTTATACATATAACAAAGCAAGACCCAATAAGCCAGAAATTTTTGTTCTGTGATAATAGCAATAGATTTGAGTAGATATTTCAAATCTGTCACCTGTAACAAAATACATATTTTAGGGAAATGTAATTTTAACAAAACTGCACTTTAGATTCTTAAGTTCTGCCAAATGCCTCAGGCTTTACAGTTACACAATAGTCAAATCAAGGTAATATCTCTCAGTCGTCAAAGTTATGTTACATTGACTTAAAACGAACTTCGGAGAAGGCAATGGCACCCCACTCCAGTACTCTTGCCTAGAAAATCTCATGGACGGAGGAGCCTGGTGGGCTGCAGTCCATGGGGTCGCTAAGAGTCAGACACGACTGAGTGACTTCACTTTGACTTTTCACTTTCATGCATTGGCGAAGGAAATGGCAACCCACTCCAGTGTTCTTGCCTGGAGAATCCCAGGGACGGGGGAGCCTGGTGGGCTGCCATCTATGGGGTCACACAGACATGACTGAAGTGATTTAACAGCAGCAGCAGCAAAACTAACTTCACTATAGTTTGTACTCCTAAGAAACAAAAAGAAATTTAGAAAGTTCCAGCAGGCCCAACAATGGCTATTCCTTTTTGGAACCAAGATTGATCTGCTTACAAATTCTCATAAAATCTTCCCATATTGATCCACATGCCTTTGGAATTTCATGTAAAAAGAAAGTGAATTCTGAGTATCATCAATTCAGTTAGCCTCTATATACCACTCACTAGAATATTATTTCTGTTTTGATCTTTACTGTATCCCCAGCACCTGGCATAACCAACCCCTGGCTTACTAAACATACCTTGAATTAAAAAGTAAATATTTGACAGGTAATAGTCCAGTGCCAAGTGCAGAGAAGGTATTTTTATAAACTGATTTGCATCCCATCCCCAAGGTGAAGTCCTAACCCCACTTCCTCTGAATGTGACCAGTTGAAAACAGGACCTTTAAAGAGGTAACTAAATTAAAAAGAGGTCATCAGAGTGGGCCCTAATCCAATATGGTCAGTATCCTGCCCAGAGGAGGAAATCTGGATACAGATATGTACAGAGGGGAAAACGTGGGAAGACTCAGGAAGATGATAGATATCTACAAGTCAAGGAGACAGGCCTCAGGAACAAAAACCAATCCTGCTAAACCGTGACTGGGACTTCCAGCCTCCGAGACTGAGAACATGTCTCTGCTCCAGTTTCTGCCCTTCACTGTCTCCCAGAGTTTGCTCAAACTCATGTCCACTGGGTCAGGACAAGGTACTTAATTAGCTTTCTGACTGAGAGAAAAATATATATATAATAAATGCATAGAATGTTACCAAAAGATGTAATTTTTAATGTTAAAATCCACCATGCGGCTGTAATCATGAAGCCTGACGTGGTCCCCCAACGGCTGATTCAAATGGTCTCACGTCTTAGTTCTTGCTCACTCCTGTCCAACTCTTGCGACCACATGGATTCCAGCGTACCAGGCTCCTCTGTCCACTACCATCTCCCAGAGTTTGCTCAAAGTCATGTCCATTGAACCAGCAATGCAATCTGACCACCTCATCCTCTGTCACCCCCTTCTCCTTTTGCCTTCAATCTTTCCCCACATCAGTCTTTTCCAGAGTCAGCTCTTCACATTAGGTGGCCAAGGTACTGGAGCTTCAGCTTCTGCTTTCCCTGATATTAAACTAACATCTGTGAAACTGTGCCAAATCCTATAGTCCTGATGGAAACTACCAATGGTAATTTAAATAAAGTGTTACCTTGTTCGTTCCAGTTGCCTGATTCAGTACCAGTGATTTTTAGATCCCAAATACAGGCAAAGGTTATCACGTGGACGATGTTTCATCAAACCAAGATTGCAAGGGTACCAGGCTACTTAGATTCCTGAGAAGCAATCAGACGGACTGTGACCAAGTTTGTTTTTCATAGAAAATGCAGTTACTCCATTTATATATAAATAACCATTTTTATGGCTGATGAAGGAGAAAGACTTAGGATATCCGTGCATGATTTTGGTTGCTGCTGTTAAAAAATCCTCACTGATTTTATATCCAGTGAGTGTACAGAGGTTAAAGTATTAAAGACTATATAAATGTTCAATATACCCTTTATTTTGAAAGAGACAAAGCTGTTTAATATTATAATATTATGTATGAAGACATCTCTGTCCCCCAAAAGCCATGAATAACCACAAAATCCAGTTAGAGAAATGTGTTTTTAAAGTTCTAAACTTTAAAGGTAAATGAGAGTCATATGTCCTAGAGCAATACAATTCACATTGAATGGCGCTGTTTACTGGAAAAGTGTGAGAAGTAATTGAAGCCAAAGGACATTATTTAATTGCCAGAAATCTAAAATCTGTTATTAATCTTGTTTGAGAGTCTTGAGTCTACTGTTAGAATCATCTTATTGAGACTAGGTCCCAATGATTGAACGAGACAGAAAATCTATGAATAGAGTGGTGAGCTTGCTTCGAAGATTGTGGGTTTGCCACATTTGAAAAGAACAATCAAATCTGAGGCGCTAACCTAAAAAAACAGTTAAGACGTCATTTGTTCGCTACCAGAGGGGCCGTTAGGAAACCAAAGGAGAATAAGGCAAGTAGTGAAAAAAATAAACCAGTGTATTTTCCCCTCATATAACAGTGTAGTAAAACAAAAGTTTTCTATTGATTCAAGTCCAAAGGCCCAACATTTATTATACTTATATAATGTTAAAAAAAAAACCTCATTGAAATTATGTATAAGAACTCCATACATAGTTGACTATATCTGACTTGTTCAGAAATAACTGCTTACTATTTTCTCAGTTCATTAGCTAATAATCATATCAAGATACAAATAGTATATATAATGAGAGAAAACTAAAGACATGAGGGTGGGGAATGCGGTGCATGTATAAGATTTAAATAGAGATAGAGGACGTGTGACAGGCATATAATAATGAAAATGTTTATGAGCTTATATGCAAAATACATCATGGGAAATGCCAGGCTGGATGAAGCACACGCTGGAATAAAGGTTGCTACATAACCTCAGAGATGCAGATGAGACCACCCTTATGGCAGAAAGCAAAGAAGAACTAAAGAGTTGGTGAAAGTGAAATAGGAGAGTGAAAAAGTTGGCTTAAAACTCAACATTCAGAAAACTAAGATCACAGCATCCGGTCCCATCTTCACAGCAAATAGATGAGTAAACAATGGAGACAGTGGCAGACTTTATTGTCTTGGGATCCAAAATCACTGCAGATGGTGACTGCAGCCATGAAATTAAAAGACACTTGCTCCTTGGAAGAAAAGCTCTGACCAACTTAGAAAGCACATTGAAAAGTAGAGACATTACTTTGCCAACAAAGGCCCATCTAGTCAAAGCTATGGTATTTCCACAGCTTTGGAATTATGGTATTATGGAATTATGGCATTTCCATAGTCATGTATGGATGTGAGAATTGGACAACAAGAAAGCTGAGTGCCGAGGAATTGATGCCTTTGAACTGTAGTGTTGGAGAAGACTGCTCAGAGTCCCTTGGGCTGCAAGGAGATCAAACCAGTCAATTCTAAAGGAAATCAGTCCTGAATATTCATTGGAAGGACCGATGCTGAAGCTGAAACTCCAATACTTTGGCCACCTGATGTGAAGAACTGACTCATTAGAAAAGACCCTGATGCTGGGAAAGATTGAAGACAGGAGAAGGGGACAACAGAGGATGAGATGGTTGGATGGCATCACTGACTTGATGGACATGAGTCTGAGCAAGCTCTGGGAGTTGGTCATGGACAGGGAAGCCTGGTGTGCTGCAGTCCACGGGATCACAAAGGGTTGGACATGACTGAGCAACTAAACTGAATGAAAATGTTGGTTTTAAAAAAGCCATTTGCCATCATTCTTGAGTTTTCAAGTTGAGGTGAAAATTTAAATTCTAATTCAAATAATATGGATAATATGAAATATATTCTAGGCATGTTTTGCATCTCAGGAAATCTAGAGCATGAATCACCATAGTATTGGCCTGCTGTACACTGATCTGGGAACCTTCTTCATTGTCCTAATGTCCTCCAAAATATGTTGCAACAATCTGTTTACATATCAGCATATCCTTGACCCAGTCAACATTTTGGCTGCCAAACGAATATGTGATCACCTGCTTTTATTATCTGAATATTAGTTCTCTCAATTTATGTAATCTAGAGAGTTAAATCGCCATTCCACCAACTCTCAAATCTGCATTCCATGCTTCACCTCCATGTGGATACATAATCACTAGCTTATGGACCTCTCTACCTCTTGACCATGACCCATAGCCACATCTAACTTCTCATGTCCAAACCGGAAGTGCTCCTCTTTTCTCAAATGGGCTCTTACACCTGTAAAATGACGACACGTTCAATCATTCATTAGACAAAGTAGAAACGTGGATTCATCCCTGACTCCTTTCTCCCCACACTCTTCATGTATCACTCAGTCGTGCCCGACTCTGCGACCCCATGGGCTGTAGCCCACCAGGCTCCTCTGTCCATGGGATTTTCCAGGCAATAGTCCTGGAGTGGATTGCCATTTCCTTCTCCAGGGGATCTCCTCAACCCAGGGCTCGAACCTGGGTCTCCCGCATTGTAGACAGACACTTTACTGTGTGAGCCACCAGGGACGTCAACTAAGAGATCACCATATTGAAAATTTAATTATATTAATATGCTTATGGTTATAATCCTTTTTAATTTATTTTTAATTGAAGGATGATCTCTTTACAATCGTGTGCTGGCTGCTGCCATACAACAGCATGAATCAGCCATAGGTGCACACGTGTTCCCCCGTGGACCCTCCTTCCCACTGCCCACCCTGTCCCACCTGTCTAGGTTGTCACAGAGCACCGGGAGGGGCTCCCTGTGTTAGACAGCAACTTCCTATTCCCTGTCAGTTTTACACATGGTATTCTCTCCATTTGTCCCACCCTCTTATTACCATGCTGTGTCCAAAGTCGTTCTCAGCCATAAAATGGAACACATTTGAGTCAACTCTAGTGAGGTGGATAAACATAGATCCTGTTATACAGAGTGAAGTGAGTCAGAAAGAGAAAAACAAATATCGTATATCAATACATATATATGGAATCTAGGAAAAGTAGAACTGATGAACCTATTTGCAGGACAGGAATAGAGACGCAGATATAATTATGTTAATGTTTATGCAAAGTGTCCTCTTAGCTCTAATCCTACTACCTAGTTCTATTAATCTACCTAGCATCCAACAACTGCCCCTTAAACCATATTTTTACAGAATAATGCTAAACATCCTCAGGCAGCTGTTCTTCATTCATATAAGAACAGCTTGAAAGAAAGGACTGTAACTTATTTACTTAAGCTTCTCCTGAAGCTATTAACACGATGCCTCGCCTATCAGAAATAGTCCACAGTGAATGAATGAATGGTTTAAGAAAAGAGACACAATTGTTATGGATGAGATCATATTCACTCTCCTTGATTTCCAACAAGAAACTTATTTTTTCCTCTAAGTTTTATCGATCTAGCCTAAACTCACCCATTGGGCCTATCTACATCTAAGTGAAATACTAGGACATGCTGTATGATTATGTATTAACTTTCAACCGATGAAGATTCTTAAAACAATTGGTAACCTGAAAAGCTTCCGATAGATTGGGCTGAATGCTCATTCTTGGTTGTCTTTGGTGGCTCGGATGCTAAAGAATCTGCTTGCAGTGCAGGAGAGCTGGGTTCAGTCCCTGGATCAAGAAGATCCCCTGGAGGAGGGCACGGCAACCCACTCCAGTGTTCTTGCCTGGAGAATCCCATGGGCGGGGGGCCTGGTTGGCTACAGTCCACAGGGTTGCAAAGAGTCAGACCTGATGGAGGGACTAACACTTTCATGTTTTGTTTTGTTTTGTTTTCATTAATTCTAATTAATTTGAGTCTCATTAGTTTTCCAAAAGCAGACATGCTCATTGGTTAGTAAACAAAGATAAAACTGACAAATTTATCTATTTTTTGAGGATAAAATATAAATACTTTTTAACTGTGCTTCTTTTTTCATATTTTTTTTGTTTTAGTCCTCTTTAAAGATAGAATTCACTGAAAAACATTAACATAAATGTTGTCATTCAAAATTCACCAAAATAAATAAAGACAATAAATAATTAATCTTTCAAATGATTTTTTGTATGTTTGTTGCACTTCTGTTTCCAGTGTTATAGTTTAAAACCATACTAAAATTTTGGGACATTATGTCTTTGGATGTTCTCTTCAACTGTACAAACTTTTTATTTTCAGTAATCAAGTCAGTTTCAGAGCTATACATACATTAAACAGAAAGGTGTCTGTTAGAAATCTTACAAATGTTTGGGAGTAGTTAGCCTAGTTAGGAGTTAGAGGAAAATTTACTCCATATCTGAAATATTTCCAGTAGATTTGCAGCCTGTTCCCTCAGAATCCTACACCAACCACAGGTCTTGGGCCCTAGTTCATCTTTCCAGGTAGTAATTAGCCATATTTTCTATCTTTCCATACAAATACCATACCAACGAAAGATAATCTAATTGAGTCTACAGAGAAAACATTCCTTCTATAAAAGTTGCTATGCACATTTTAAAACTAGCCTCCTAAAAGTTTAACAGAGATTTGGAAAGAGTTTTAGAAGACACTAACCTAGATAGCTGTTCAAAAGTATATGGCTTTCTGAGGTTAAAGAAGACAGTGAATATTACATTACTATAACATCACATCATTTTTTTAAATTTTCATTTTGATTAAGTTTTCTATGATAAACAGCTATTTTAAGACAGACTGCTATTCAAAATCTTATTTTATCTCTTAATAAGTTGGTGCTTAAAGAGTTCACATTATCTGCTGCCACACTTGGGCTCACTCTTCTAAATACCTGCAGAGTAGATTACTACCAAGAGTGTAAAAGGTGACAAGTGTATTAGTAGTAATCTACTCTGTTCAGTTCAGTTCAGTTCAGTTGCTCAGTCATGTCCACTCTTTGCGACTCCATGAATCGAAACATGCCAGGCCTCCCTGTTTATTACCATCTCTCGGAGTTCACTCAGACTCACAACCATTGAGTTCGTGATGCCATCCAGCCATCTCATCCTCGGTTGTCCCCT
>SJYC01047891.1:0-33158 GCA_006408675.1 Madoqua kirkii | reverse complement strand
CCCGGAGCTGAGCTCCTGTTGCCACACAGC
Organism: Madoqua kirkii; assembly: GCA_006408675.1. Classification (NCBI taxonomy): domain Eukaryota; kingdom Metazoa; phylum Chordata; class Mammalia; order Artiodactyla; family Bovidae; genus Madoqua; species Madoqua kirkii. The sequence continues at coordinate 33,128 of SJYC01047891.1, read as the reverse complement.
AGCTTCCCACAGCTGTCTATCTTTCTCCGTCTTTCCAATGGTGGTGTGTCTATGTCCGTCCTAACCTCCCAGTTCTCCCCACCCCCCAACCCCCCACACCGTGTCCATATATCCATTCTCTATTTTTAATAGTAGGAAATCAGATTCCCCAAGAAAGAGAAACAGCATATAGGACAAGGTCAACTCACTTACGGACAGTAATTTGCTGAGACTCGACTCACCCTGTGTTCCTTGCACTCCGGTTACCATTGTCACTGCAGACAGAACTCCCGGAATTAGGCTGCTTATCATTTAAAACTATAGCCCTGAAAGATCCAAACTCCCTTTCCTTGGCTCCTTGACAACCTGAACAGCTATTGAAAGAGGGCAGAGCAGAGGCCATCGCCAGGACATCTGTACCGGGCCGCAGCCGTTTAGTACATCACCCATAAGCACCCCTTAAAGTGAGGCTGGCCAGGCCGCCGCCCTTACGCGAATGGGAGCCCGGCTTGTGTCACTGGGCCCCTGTGCTCATCACAGCTGAATGGACCTGGAGACGGCGCCTGACAGCCGCCCTGTGGCCTGTGACACACTGTGGCATCCGATACCTCCTCAGGGAGCTGAACCGAGGCGTGGAAAGGCCTGGACAGTTACCAGTGGGCACTGACCGTGCCAACTCCATCAGGTAGTGCTGGATTCCGGCAGAGCCCAAGGCAGGCTGACGTTAGGTCACACAGAAGACAGAGGTGCAGGATTTGAAATGCGGACAGGAAAGAAAATAGGAAAACGTAAATAGAGATGAAAAAGGAGGACATAAAGGAAGACCCTATGAAGGGTTTGGAACAAGACAAAGGGGTAAGAGCTGAACAGGCGTTTCAATTAAAGATACAGCCTCACAGCTGAAGCCCCTGACGAGGTCATTTGGCTGGTATTTTCCTCCTGGCTACCCAACATTTCCTTCCCTGGAGAAGGAAATGGCACCCCACTCCAGTATTCTTGTCTGGAGAATCCCAGGACGAAGAAGCTTGGTGGGCTACAGTCCACGGGTCGAAAAGAGTGGGACACGACTGAGCGACTTCACTTTCACTTTCACCCAACAGCCAGCTTGAAAAGGACAGTGGCAGTAACCAGCTTAGCCCGGCCTCCCGCTGCCCGCACAGGAGCCCGGAAGTGGTCTTTCCTGGCACAGCACACCTCGCTAAAAAACCAGGCTCTGTCACTAACTTTCATCCACGGAAAACTCCAGCCGAAGTTGTGCAGGAGCAATACTACCTCCTGAATCTGCTAAGGGGTACAACTAAACACATACCGAGCTCAAGCTGGAGAAGCAGTTCATATCTCCTTAAAGTTTCTCCGGAAATTTTAAGGAAGTGGAGACTTCTGGCCAAAAGCAAAAGCAACTTAAATAAAAAATAATTCATAAAAGGATTTTTAAGACATGTTTATTAGATATTATAAAACATCTCAGGGAATCTGCTGCTGCTGCTAAGTCGCTTCAGTTGTGTCTGACTCTGTGCAACCACACAGACAGCAGCCCACCAGGCTCCGCTGTCCCTGGGCTACTCCAGACAAGAACACTGGAGTGGATTGCCATTTTCTTCTCCAATGCATGAAAGTGAAAAGCGAAAGTGAAGTCGCTCAGTCATGTCCGACTCTTAGCAACCCCATGGACTGCAGCCTACCAGGCTCCTCCGTCCATGGGATTTTCCAGGCAAGAGTACTGGAGTAGGATACCATTGCCTTCTCTGCTCAGAATCTAAAATCTCTCATCAAATACATTAAATGACAAAACTCAACAGTTATAAGCACTGATTTTATAAAACATTCCATGAGCATTTATAGGCATTTTTTTTTAATCACAGTAATTGTGAGATATTTTCTCTGCTTCTCTTCTTTTAATATTGGATAAACTAAGGTAAGGAGAACTTTGTTATTTTGCAGTCTCTTACTTTACATCCAAATCTTTGCAACCATGGACTTATACAGTCCATGGAATTCTCCAGGCCAGAATACTGGAGTGGGTAGCCTTTCCCTTCTCTAGGGGATCTTCCCAGCCCAGGGATCAAACTCAGGTCTCCCTCATTACAGGCGGATTCTTTACCAGCTGAGCCACAGGGGAAGCCCCAAAATACTGGAGTAGGTAGCCTATCCCTTCTCCAGGGGATCTTCCCAACCCAGAAATCAAACTGGGGTCTCCTGGATTCCAGGCAGATTCTTTACTAACTGAGTTATGAAGTAAGCCCCTTATTTTTCAAGTTATTGGAAAAACTGAAATCCTGATGTGTGATATGGCATGAAACTATCAACTCTCTAACACCAGGTGAAATCAAAAGTAGGGAAATAGCACAAATGCCTTCAGAGGCATGTCACATAAGAAACTCCAAGTTCGTAGAATCAGAAAAGGAGGAATGCTAAGTTTTAATGCAAATTTGTTATCATAATTTCATTTAAGTAGAAGTTAAACTATAACGTGGGGCTTCCCTGGTAGCTCAGCTGGTAAAGAATCTGCCTGTAATGCAGGAGACCCCTGTTTGATTCCTGGTTAAGAAGTGCCCTTGGAGGAGGTGCAGGCTACCCACTCCAATATTCATGGGCTTCCCTAGTGGCTCAGACGGTAAAGAACTCACTTGCAATGCGGGAGACCTGGTTCAATCCCTGGGTTGGGAAGATCCCCTGGAGGAGGGCATGGCAACCCACTCCAGTGTTGCTGCCTGGAGAATTCCAAGCACAGAGGAGCCTGACGAGCCACAGTCCATGGGGTACAAACAGACAGGAGTGAGCGACTAAGCACAGCACAACACAAACTATAACATCCAAACAGATCATTAATTAACAGAAAATTGGGGGCAGGAAATGGCAGAAGTATTTTTCAATTTAAAAGCAATTACATTTCAGAAGCAAAATGTAATTCAAAGATTAAATTTATAAGAAATTTTCTAAGACTATACGCTCTATTCATAATAGAGAACTGTAACTCTAAATACATAGTAGATGTTTAGCATATTTATTGGTGGCTTAATGAAGCAAGGTATTCTTAGTCTCCCCACAAAGGCAAGAAAGATGTTAAGTATCCTCTTTTCCCAAACCCCAGATTTAAGAAAAACCCATTAAAAAGCAAAATCTAGGTTTTCTCAAATGACTCACTGGGATAAAGACCACATCAAGTTCACTGAAAAGGAAAATCTATCTACAAAGTTTTTACCCCAGCTCTCCTCTAATAAATAAGCAAATGAGCACATTTAGAACCGTAACCTACATGTTACTGGGCATGATGTGACTAAATCGCGCTACTCTGAAGCACTGCTGTGCTGAAAATAGGAGTTTAATGACACATGAAGTATCACAGAGTGTTCATACACACAAAACGTTGTTTTCACTGCCTACACAGTAAGAAATCAAATCTCAAAGTATCTTTAGGAACTACTCCCATGATCAGAGTGTGGAAAATTGGTGAATTCTGTAGGTTATACCAGAAAGACTACAGAGTCTTAAAAAAGGCTTAAGTTAGAAAAATATAAAATAAAAAAAAATAATGTAAAATAAATACAACTAACATTTATATAGTATTTACTCTGTTCAAGGCACTAGTCAAAGTATTTAATACATATTAAAGCATTTAATTCTTAAGTAAGCTTTGTAGTTATTATTATTGTTATTATCATAATATAAAAGAAGAAATTGATGCATACACATAAAACGTTCACCCATACACACAGATATGAAATTATTGCGATAGATCTATTTAGCAGTACGCTACTTTATTTCTAAGTGTAATTGGGAGTACTGAGAATTTACTGATCTGATAAGAACTGTGTATTTATATTTTTAAGTCACATTTTGATCAGTAAAGATACTGTGAACAAAATATGCTCCAAAAAGGGTCACACTGACTTCAGTAAAAAAAAAAAAAAAAAAAGAACCAATTCTGATTTCACTCACCAGCTCTGCCCATTTTGTCTGCTTCATTCTCTTTATTCTTTGACCGTCCAGTGACTCTCCCAGCTCTTGCTACCACACTGACCATTTCTCAGCCCGTGATGGCCGTGAAAATGTGCCGGCAAACCTCCAGCTGCAGGGGGCTAACTGACCACTGCTGCTGCTGCTGCTAAGTTGCATCAGTTGTGTCCGACTCTGTGCGACCCCACAGACGGCAGCCCACCAGGCTCCCCGTCCCTGGGATTCTCCAGGCAAGAACACTGGAGCGGGCTGCCACTTCCTTCTCCAATGCATGAAAGTGAAGAGTGAAAGAGAACTCGCTCAGTCGTGTGCCATTCTTCGCGACCCCATGGGCTGCAGCCCACCTGGCCCCCGCACAGACCTCCGCTAACTGCTCTCTGAAATTCACTGCCACGCTTGCTCAGGACCAGGCTTCCCACAAGGGCTCCCAGCCAATCACCGTGCGCGGCAGGAATGACGTCACCACAGATCAAGGACCCTCCCCTTCGGCGTTTCTTCCCTCCGCCCTCACTCAAGGTCAAGCTCAGACTGTGATTTGACGCCTCTTTCAGCTTTTCCTGGCTCAATCCTCCCCCCCACTCTTGTTTTTCTTTTCTTCATAGACTTTTCAGTAAAGTCATACACACAATCCTATCTTGGTATCTTCCTTCCAGAAGACCTAGACTAACACCAACATTATTTATTTGCCTAATTTTATCCTTGCATTTGCCGCTCAGATACATTGTGTTCCTCGTGATTCTGTTTATAATTTCCCTTTTCCTTCCATCTTAGTAGAAGCCTACAGCTTTCAGTACAGCTTGTATCTACCGCAACCAAAATATGTGTCTTTTTACCAGCGTGTTCCTTTGGGCTGAATATTCATCTTTGCTAAATAGATATTTCCATCCGGCTCCATGGACTGCAGCACGCCAGGCTTCCCTGTCCTTCACCATCTCCCAGAGCTTGCTCAAACTCATGTCCATTGAGTCGGTGATACCATCCAACCATCTTATCCTCTGTCATCCCCTTCTCCTCCTGCCTTCTATCTTTCCCAGGGAACTCTTTTCCAGTGAGCTGGCTCTTTGCATCATTTGGTCGAAGTATCAGAGCTTCAGCTTCCATGTAGATGTCTCAAAAACACAAATTTCAAAATTTTTAAAAACTAAATGTATCTTGTCTCTTAAAAGGATTCCTTAATCAGGTATAACAATCGTAGTTCAGTGTGAAAGGCAGACACACTGTCAGTATGTCAGGCAGAAAGGGACTCACTACAGGAAACAGGTGCTCACAGAATTTTGGAGTAGCATGGACCTTCAACTCTTCTATTTCACTCCAGCTTCACACCACCTGAGCTGCAGCCACAGATGAGGAGACGCTGCTGGTCCTGTTATCTCTGATTCACAAAGAGGGTAACTGACGCCTGACGCTGGAGTCACCTGCTGCCAGAGCTGACAGCCTGCAGATCCTGTCGGCCAGCTGCTATGGCTACAGGAAGGTACCTTGACTCCTGTCTCACCTTATGCTTTCCAAATCTCTTGAGAATATATCTAATTGGGAAAAACTAATTCACATACAGAATGCAGGCTGCAAGGAAATCTGAGCAACACAGACTTCAGCTTGCTGGAGTCTGAATTGATGGATGTTTAAACGGAGACTGAGAGCCAATCCATGTGTCTACCAGATAATGGCCCCAACATCTACCCATTCACTGAAGGCAAAAAATGGAGGTCATGGAAGATTCCTTTCTCTTCCTCATTCTGTTCATGGCTGATTAGTAGTCTCCCCTGCAGCAAAACAAGTACTGGCTGACCTCAGGTCTTCACAGTCTTCTTTGGGCTACTGCCAGAGTATCTTGGGATTCCCACGTGGCGTTACTGGTAAAGAACCTACCTGTCAATGCAAGAGACATAAGGGACATGGGTTCAATCCCTGGGTTGGGAAGATCCTCAGGAGGAGGGCATGGCCGCCCACTCCAGTATTCTTGCCTGGAGAATCCCATGGACAGAGGAGCCTGTCAGGCTATGGTCCATAGGGTGGCAAAGAGTCAGACATGACTGAAGCAACTTAGCACACACACACACACACACACACACACACACACACTAGTATCTTAGTAGTTTTCTATATTCAGAAAATAAGTGGAGTAAGCAACACTGAATTTTTTTCTAATCAGAAATTTCAGAAAGTTTACATACTAATGTAAACTCTGCAACTTCAAGAAGGCAATGAGTTCTTAGCTCTTTCTAAAATTCTATGACCTTTTATTCTGTGGTAGGAATAACATTAACATCTAAAAATAGCTGTCTGTGTAGCACAGTTTGATAAATACTTTTCTTTAGCAATGTTTCATATTTATTGTTACAAAATGTAGAACAAGGACTATGCTCAGAGGAGAATATATTATGATTAACTCAATTTTGTGTGTACTTAGAAAAAAGAAATCTGCAATAAATTTCAAAATATGACTAAGGGGTCTAGCATTGTATTTCTTTTAGCTTCTACAAAACTAACCTCTGTCACACAATTAAAATTCCTCCTTGAGATGACAAAAGGTTATCTTTCCAGCATGATTAACCATATAATCAAGGTTTTATAAAATCTACATGAAGTAATTGAATCTGAGATTTTAAATGTATATGGTTTTCTGGGATTTCATTGTGATTAAAATGCCTATAAATTAAATCTTTTTTTGGTAAAAAGCCAAAATAAACAGTTTTGTCTTCAATACTAATTTTATCGATTATATAGTTATATATATAATATGCCTGCTTGCTAATAATTTTACAACATAATGATGGCTATGCATTCACAAATACGGGCAAAGTGTGTTATAAGCAGGGAGAACTGAGTAGACTCATGACATCGAATCTTGACTGCAATGAAATTTCCATGAAGGAGAGTAGTGACAAGTGAGTTTTTTAAGGAGGAAAAGAAGAGTCAAACACACTGACAGAAATGAAGGTATTTTACAAGGGATTTCATGTAGGGATTTTTGAGAAAAATGGACAAGTCAATGATATTCTGAATTTTCAGCCTTAGAAAATGGAACAACCATGTCACCAGGAGAAGTAGGGAACATAAAGTCAAGGGCTGACTCAGGAGTTTATATAGAGTTGGATATTTATGCTTAAACATTTCAAAAGATGCTTTCCCTATTACTTGCTTATTAGGTATTTCACCACTCACACAAATCCAAAATGGGAGAAGGAAAGCATTTTCAGGTAATTCGGATGTGCTGCTTGTAAATGTATTCGTGTATGTGCGTGTGCTTAATCACTCCATCGTGTCCAACTCTCTGCAACCTTGTGGACTGTAGCCTGCCAGGCTCCTCTGTCCATGGGGATCCTCCAGGCAAGAATACTGGAATGGGTTGCCATTCCTTTGTCCAGGGGATCTTTCCCACCCGGAAATCGAACCTGCGTCTGCAGGCAGATTCTTTACTGTCTGAGCCACCAGGGAAGCCCAAAATAAGTTTCAAAATCAAGGCAATTAATGCTAGCTGCTGTGATAGGTAACACCAATGTTTTGCCAGCTTAATACAGTAATAATTATTGCTTGCTTGTATCAAGGTTCAGTGTAGTTGGTGGGCCAGGGCATGGAGGGAGTTGGAGATGTGAATTGTGTTCTGTGCAGTCGTTCAGAGACCAGGGTCCTTCATGATATGGTTCTAACATCTATAACATGAGGCTTCAAAGACATTCTAGAGTCATCCACGAGGAGATCAGAGGGAAAACGTGTAGGATCTTACAAAGGAGACAACAACACTCCCACTTTCACCCACATTCCATTGGTTAGGATGCAGCCCCACGCAATTTCAGTGATAGATGAAAGATGTTAATTTAACTCAGTGCTCAGGGATCATGCTTACTGTTGCCTCTGTCACCAAAGGGAAAGAAGGTAAAGCCCTTACCTAAGTAACCGAAGAGTTCAACTTTGAAATAAGTATTTTTTAATTGTCCCTTATTATCAATAGCCACAAACTCTACAGAGATAAAACCAAAAGTAGTCATGGCAAGAAAATGTACTATATAAAATTTCATAACTTGGAGTTTAAATTTGAAAAGTGACTTCCTCACAATCTTTCAAAACATTCAGAAATTCTGATGTATAACTAGCATTCACTCATCTTGGCTTGAATAAATAAAGTTACCAGGAATGTGTGAATTGTATTTAGAAGCCTTCAGTTAATGAAGTAGGTTTGTTGCTTAGTCACTAAGCTGTGCCTGACTCTTGCAACCCCGTGTGTTGGAGTCCACCAGGCTCCTCTGTCCACATGCTTTCCCAGGCAAGAATACTGGAACGGATTGCCATGCCCTCCTCCAGGGGATCTTCCTGACCCCGGGGATCGAACTCACATCTCCTGCATTGGCAGGCAGATTCCTTACCATCTGAGCCACCTGGGAAGCCCCAAAATGGGACACAGAGAAAGCCAAAGGTTACTTCTTTCTCTGTTTTATCGAGATTGGACCTACAGCTATTGTCTAAACTCCACACCAAAAATAATGCTGAGTTCTTGTTATCACTCTTGTAGTTAGGACTGATTGTCCGTGAGAACAAAGGGATGGCATAGCAGATAAGGAAAATATCAGAAGAGACGTGCCGCCTGTCCTGCCCAGGCGCGGGCTTGCCTGTTGTGTCCTGGATGCAGAGCTGTTGTTGCTTAGCTGCGTCTGACCCTTCGAAACCCCATGGACTCGTCCATGCACCAGGCGCCTCTGTCCATGGGATGTCCCAGGCAAGGGTACTGGAGTGGGTTGCCATGCCCTCCTCCAGGGGATCTTCCTGATGCAGGGATCGAACCTGTGTCTCCTGCATTGACAGGCAGATTCTTTACCACTGAGCTGAGCCACCTGGGATGCTCCAATGAAGTAGAGAAAATTGTCTTCAAAAAACAAAACAAAACTGAATTCCAACTTCGCCACATCTTAGCCAACACTTGTCATCTTCTCTTTTTTGGATAAAAGCCATCCTGAAGGCGTGAGGTGATGCTCATCACCGTTCGGATCTGCGTTTGCCTTACGATGAGTGTTGCTGAGCACCTTTTCTTGTATCTGGTAGCGATTTCCAGGTCTTCTTGGGAGAAAGGTCTGTTCCAGCCCTTTGCCTATTTTTTAATCAGGTTACTTAGCTTTTTTTTTGCTATTCAGTCACATATTTTGTATATTTACCCCAAATCAGATAGATGGTTTGCAAATATTTCCCCCCATTTTATGTAGATCATCTTTTCGCGCTGTTGACTTTTTCCTTTGCTGTTCAGGAACTTTTCAGTTTGATGTAATCTCACTTGTCCCTTTTTGGTTTTGTTGTCTACAATTTGGCTGTCAATTCCAAGAAATCATTGCCAAGGCCACTGCCAGGGAATTGCTGCCCAAAGGGTATAAACTTTCAGTTATGCAAGACGGACAAGCTTTAGAGAGCTGCTGTACAACAGTGCTTATAGTTGATAGTATAAATTGTGCACTTTAAAATATATTATGCAGAGTTCACATTAAGTGTTATCACACACATGAAAACAAAACACAAAGAGTACAAGGACATTTTTGGAGGTGATGAATGTGCTGAGTACCTTGACTATGATGTATCATGGAGATACATGCTCATTTTAAGGAGTCCAAACTCATTAAAATGTATGCCTTAAATATGTGTAAGTTTTGTATTTCAATTACACCCTAATAATGCTTTAAAAACCTGAGTGTTGCCTGGCTATTGGTCTTTTTCTTTCTGAGTTCAAAGTAATCATTGTTTACATTAATACTATATGGTTTTTTAATGTCATAAATGAAAATAAAACTTTTCCAGCTATAATAAAAAGAAATTCTGCAATGGAGAAATAGCTGATCTTAGTGCATAAGAAATTAACTCCTTCTGAGCTGCAGTATAAACTGTGACTATCTGTCTAGTCCTTGCATCCACAGCATAGCCTCCTGCGTTATTAAACATTCTGTGTGTCAGCTGTCTCAAACCGAAGCGTGACTGCCTTTCTTCTCAATTCAGAGAAATTGAGAGGGTAAATAAATTCAATGTCCTGGTCAAAAAGGCAGTGTATCTCTTCTCTCTTTTTTTCATTTTTATTGGAGTCAGGTTTTGTGTTAACCCTGTTGGGGGTTTTGTGTGTTTGTTTGTTTGCTGTGCAGCAAAGCAAATCAGGCATATGTATACATATACCCCCTCTTTTTTGTATTTCCTTACCAGTTTGGTTACCATAGAGCATTAGGGAGCGTTCTCTGTGCAAAAAAAGGCAGTGTATCTAATTCAGGAACACACACACAGCCCTCCTTTAAGCAGGATAAACCTGGGTGGCTCGGGATGGCTTGTTTCGATCTCAGAGAATGTCCTCTGGGAGCCAAGTTGCTTTCCTTGAGAACTTGAAGGGGAAATCTAGTCTCTCACATCCTGCTGGCTGCCTGACTCACAAGCTTCTGCCTCGGAACTGGGGTTGCCTGCAGTTTGTGTCTCTGGACCATCGTGGTGTCTCACAGACCCCACTGGACTCGGATTGGTCAGAAGGAAGCAGAGGAGGAGTCACTCCGAGCATTTTTTTTTTCCCCCTTCACTCACCATAAAAATCAGCAGCAGCTTCTGACACTCAAAAGCAAAGCTTCAGGTTCGGAACCGGTACCTCTGCGAGGCAGCTGACGAGAGCATGCGCACACAGAGCCGGCTCCCAGCCGTAGCGCAGCCACCAGGCAAATCATTCTGCAAAGACCTGCGTGCCTCCGACTAAAGTTGAAGTGGAAGGAGAACAAAAAAGCAAGCTGCAGGCTCGCCGGAGAAGGAGCATCTTGCAGCCTAAGATTTCCAAGTGATGCCGACCAGAGCTGCGCCTGAAAGAGACTGGAAACCTCCTTTCCAGCTCCGGAGCACGGGGCGTTCATTCTCAGCAGGCATGCCGCCCTCGGCCGCCTAACTTTCGTTCGGGGCAAGTGAAGACTGGAGAAAGGCGCTGAGGCTGCCGGACCCGGGAGGTTCAGTCAGTCCAGAGGGGACCTGAATCCAAGATGAACTCTACCCAGCCCCATGGGATGCACACCTCTCTCCACTCCTGGAACCGCAGCGCCCACGGACTGTCCAGCAACGTCAGTGAGTCCCTGGCGAAAGGCTACTCGGACGGGGGCTGCTATGAGCAGCTCTTTGTCTCTCCCGAGGTGTTCGTGACTCTGGGGGTCATCAGCTTGTTGGAGAATATTCTGGTGATTGTGGCCATAGCCAAGAATAAGAATCTGCACTCACCCATGTACTTTTTCATCTGCAGCTGGCTGTGGCTGACATGCTGGTGAGCGTTTCCAACGGGTCGGAAACCATCGTCATCACCCTGCTGAACAGCACCGACACGGACGCGCAGAGCTTCACGGTGAATATTGACAACGTCATTGACTCGGTGATCTGCAGCTCCTTGCTGGCCTCCATCTGCAGCCTGCTGTCGATCGCGGTGGACAGGTACTTCACCATCTTCTACGCGCTCCAGTACCACAGCATCATGACGGTGCGGCGCGTGGCGGTCACCATCGGCGCCATCTGGGCGGCCTGCACCGCGTCGGGCGTCTTGTTCATCATCTACTCGGACAGCAGCGCCGTCATCATCTGCCTCATCACCGTGTTCTTCATCATGCTGGCCCTCATGGCGTCTCTCTACGTCCACATGTTCCTCATGGCCAGACTCCACATGAAGAGGATCGCGGTCCTGCCAGGTGCCGGCACCGTCCGCCAGGGCGCCAACATGAAGGGGGCGATCACGCTGACCATCCTGATCGGGGTCTTTGTTGTCTGCTGGGCCCCCTTCTTCCTGCACCTGATATTCTACATCTCTTGTCCCCAGAACCCCTACTGCGTGTGCTTCATGTCTCACTTTAACCTGTATCTCATCCTGATCATGTGTAATTCCGTCATTGACCCTCTGATCTACGCCCTGCGCAGCCAGGAACTGAGGAAAACCTTCAAAGAGATCATCTGTTGCTCTCCCCTAGGTGGCCTCTGCGATTTGTCTAGCAGATATTAAATGGGGACAAACTGCAATGCTAAACGCAAGCTTAAGACACTTTCTCCTGCTCATGTGTACAGCCTGAACAGTCTGTATCAGCCACAGCTTTTTCTTCTGTGTAGGGCATGGAGTGAAAAATTCTATTGTATCAGTTGAAGTTTGTGATTTTTTTCTGATGTGAAACAGTGCCCAGTCTTGGTGTATTTTTAATGTCATGCTACTTTCTGGCTGTGAAATGTGAATCCACGTCACAGATTATAGGCACTATGGATTTATAAAAAAAAGAGAGAAAAAAAAGTCCTTAGGAGGAGTTTAACAGTGTTTCCTTCTTGTGATTTACAAGGATGTGACACTTTGCTTGTTTTTGTAACATGGAAATCACAGCTTCATTAAGTATATTCTCATAAGTGGTTTTTTTATGTTATACTTTACAACACTGAAGTATAAAAATTTGATTCTAGTATTTAGGGGAGAAATATTGAGAACATATTGCTTAATTGTAAAAAAACAAGCTGAAATTTCAGGTAAATTGATAAGACTTGCTCATTCATTCTTCCTGTGCAGAAGCTGAAATGAAACTTCTACTGAGACAAAAACGGATACTTAAAAAAAAAAAAAAAGGAGGGAGGATAGTTTGAGTCAGAAAACCGTGTGTGTTTCTCAGAGTCAGAGAGATTAATTTGCTCAAGCAAAGAGTTTGATATTCCTCACAGGCAATTCAGTTTGGGATTTTTTAAAAAGAAAAAGAAAAAGAAAAGCAGCTATGAGGATCCAAGTGTTCTGGAAAATCTAAATTAACAAGGCAAGCTAAACTTCCTGATATCAAACTGTGTACAACGGCCCCCAATAAAGACAGAGAACAAGGTCTTCCTGCCCCTTTAACCAGGGCCCCAGAGCCTGCTGAAATGTCTAGAACAGGAGATGCCCCACTGAGATCCGGCTTCTGCTCCCTAAAGAAGTACACAATTCATGCTGAGTTCTTTCACTTTCCACATGCAAGTGACTTACTATTTCCCTATTACTTATTTTTTGAACTGGACTTTACGTACTCATTAGCAAGGATTTTCAGCTTTGAAGACTAAATCTATAGCATAAGGATTTTAGGCAATATTTGTAAAAATCTAAACAAAGGGAACTCTTGGTGCTAGAGTGTTATAAAAAGCCTGCCCTGAACCCCAGAGGGACATCATGACATAAACTAGCCTTCCACAACTATATTTTAGAGAGAAATACTTGCTTTGCTCCAAAATAATGCCACAGATTAGTCTACTGAACAATAAAATCTGTGCTTTCCAATTTGCACGTATTTTGAGAAATCTATCAGTGAATTACCTTGTGGTTTACTTTATAGTCTCCTCAGATGCTCATGGGCAGAGATAACATGACAAGGTACTGCTTAATTCAAATTCCTGAATGTTTTGCATATTGACAGCAAGTCCTGAGAAGCAGTGTCAGTACTGACAAGGAAAAACTACTTTAAAATTTAATAGTAAGAGTAAAGCTTACACATGAAAGGTGATACTGAAGGCTGATTCCCTGCAGTGCCTCTATTTAGACATAAAAATGTGCGAGGCTTTAAATTGCATTTAAAGAGGCAGGACTACTGTGGCAGGACGCAGTGGTGTTTCTGTCTTTGCTGCTCCTCCTGACCACTCTTTCACGTGATGGTGAGGAACCCCGGAAACTGGAGACATGGAAGAGGGCTAGAGGCACCCCCGCCTTCGGTGGGGGCTGTCCTTCCGTCCCCTCTGCCTCTCCAGGGTCGTTTCAGATGCCGCCCTGGCCATTGAGGGCCCGCCCACTTCTGCCCCGCGTCTCGCCTGGAGCCCTGCCTCCTGGAGCAGGCTGCAGGGAGGGGGCGGGGGGTGTCAGGCCAGAGCCGCGGCCGGCCCCTCCCCCACGTGCCCAGGGCCCAGCGTCAGGCTTCTGCTTCCTAAGTGCTAAGACTCTGCCTCTCTCACTTTTTCCTGTTCTCCAAACATTCCTTTGTGATGTTTCTTCTTTCTCCAGTAAAACCAAGACTCTCCCAGAGGGATACGTCATTATCGCTCAAAGTCCATAGTTTCCATTAGGGTTCATTCTTAAGTATTGTACATTCCATGTGCTTTGGCGGACAATGTCATTGGCGATTGTTTCACTGCCTGAAGAGTCCTCTGTGAAGAATCCTCACCCACTCCCCCCTCTTCCCCCCTACCCGCTGGCTACCAGTGACCTTTTCACTGCTGCAATAGTTTCGCCTTTTCCAGAATGTCCTATAGTTGGAACCATACACTATATAACCTTCAGATCGGCTTCTTTCACTTGATAATATGCATTTAAGAGTCCTTCGGATATTCTTATGGTTTGGCAGCTGATTTCTTTTTGGTGTTGAATAGTATTTCGTTGTGTGAATGTCATATCGTTTATCTGTTTGCCTACTGAAGAACATCTTGGTTGCTTCCAGATTTGGGCAATTGTGAATAAAGCTGCTACAAACACTTGTGTGTGGACATAAGTTTTCATTTTATACCAAGGAGCAGGAATGAACCTTTAAAAAGCTTCAGTATAAATACTGTGATGTATGTGTTGATCCTTCAATATTTTGCTAAGGGGGGTTAGTTAGCATTTGCCAATTGCTAGTCAGAAGTCTATATTCCAAATGTAAATGGTGAGCAGTGTCAGATACCTTTATTGAAATTTTCACCAGAAAATTCAATGAAGTATTTGGTGATAGAAGTGATTTTCAAGACATTGATTTAAAAAGTCAAATAACAGTTGCCATAACTTGCATGAACAAGGTTTTTATCTTGCACTTTTGTTCACCTGGCAGGAACCTACCATGACTCCGGGCTGCAAATAGTCATCACCTACTTCAGAAAAAAAGTCTTTGTGGCCCAAACTAAATATTTTGAAATTACTAAAACATTTCTGAAGAATTATTTAATAACATGTAAATAAGTACCAACTTCTGTTTTGTGTTACAAGGGAAAGGGAAGTCGTTCAGTCGTTTCTGACTCTTGGTGACCCCATGGCCTGCAGCCCACCAGGCTCCTCCAAGGAATACACAAAAAGAATATTTACTATGATACCAACTATCTAAAGTACCACCAATATATGTATATACCTCCTGTGTATTACTTCCAGTAACTCATGAACAATCAGTAGTCATTATTCTTGGGAGATAATATGAAGGAGCTTGTTTACTTTCTTTATGGAGGGTGTTTCTTTATGTAAATTTGCTACAATGAGCATATTTTCATTTTCAGTTTTTTAGAAGTACATGTAAGCATTCCAACAAAAAGGTGTTGATGACAGTGTAATCGTCAAATTACCAGTGATTTGTGGAGCAAGAGCAGATATAAGAGAAGTTAGTTTTGAGCCAGAACAGATATTAGATATCATCTCATCTAACCCTCTAAGACTCAGAGAGACCGTCTGACCTCACATGTGAAATCACTGGCAGCATCAAAGCTTAACAGCCAGTTCCTGACTCTGGATTTTCCTGCATCAAATTTTACGAGCCTCCTTTTGTGGACAAGGACAGTTTCCTCAATCACATAACCTATGGCTGAATTATGGTTACATCACTTTTTAGCTGTGAGATTGTGTTGGGTAAGCTTTCTCATTGTTAATGTGCAAAATAATACCTGTCTTTTCAAAGGAGAAAGGACAATTATCAGATCAAAGATTAAAGCCCCCAAAGTATAGGCACTCAAAAACTGATTATTAGCACTTTTAAGAATACCAAGTATACGAACAAACTCATGGATATGCTCTCTCTCAGCATTATTAGAAAATACACATATGCCTTGGGCTTAATTACATGTTTTTTTAACGATCTTTGAGGAGCCTCCCTGGTAGTGCAGTGGTTAAACTCCATGCACCTAATGCAGGGAGCCTGGGTTCGATTCCTAGTCAGGGAACTGGATCCCACGTGCTGAAACTAAGACTCAATGCAGCCACATAATCTTTTTTAATTTATTTTAAATTTTATAGTTTTCTTGAATTTGACAGAATTTGGGTATATTTAAACATAGAGAATACACAGGCATACCTGTATTTTAAAAAGTTAATTTTTTATCCTTAATAGTACTAATTGTTTTAAAATTTGCAGGGCCACATTCAATACTGGAAAAGGCTAAATAGAAAGATAATATTCTAAACATGAAATAACCAATCAGCCCATGTCTTCAAAGATTAATTGATTAAACTTTATGCCATCAATTTGTGTTAGTAGAATAACATTATCTAAACTGATATTGTGGATATTAAATGTAAGCCCTTTAAAAAGAATCATAAGTGATTAAGTTATAGTCACATCTTGATGCTCAGTTATTAGTTTATCATGTATTGATCCAAGCATATGCTTGCAAATAAAAAGAGCACACAGCATCTGGACTAGGGGAACACTGTGTTCAAATTTGGTTTACAAGCTCCAGAACTTCGAGCAAGTTTCCTGAGCATCTATAATCTAAACAGTGAAATGAAGAAATATCCATCATCTTACCATATGTGTGGGTGCTAAGACGCTTCAGTCGTTTCCAACTCTTTGCGACCCTATGGAATGTAGCCTGCCAGGCTCCTCTGTCCATGGGATTCTCCAAGAGAAAATACTGGAGTGGGTTGCCATGCCCTCCTCCAGGGGATCCGGAGAACCAGGGATCAAACCTGTGTCTATGTTATCTCTTACGTCTCCTGTATTGGCAGGGCGGTTCTTCACCACTAGTGTCCCCTGGGAAGCCCCATCTTATAGTTAATGACAAATACATAATCTGTTGAAATGATCTGGTACTAAAGAGCTTGTCACTATAGGTATGTTATTCAAACTGCGCTTAAAAGGTTATCAGAGCTTAAACCCTAGAAATTAGATTATGATATTCACTTGGCTAGCTTCATTGCCCTAGCATGGAGAGGCAAGAATCCATTCAAATCTGCTTTCACCATTTCATTTATTTATTTCTCAAGTGAAGCAAATAAAAAGAAATCTCTATGTTTATTATTTTAGGCATAAAGAAATTTTGAACACTCAAATTCAAGGCAGCTAGTGGGTGGATTTGGGCAGAAGGTGCATATCTTTTCGACGGCTTCAGTACTATTCTAATTCTTGTTTTGAACAGTGGTTTGATGTATACTTTATAAGGGTTTCCCACATGCTTCAAACTTAGAAATAAATGACATATAATATTTTCTAAATTTTCAATATTTTAAGAAAATTAAGTGAATACAATGTGTTTGCTTTGTAATGTGCCTGCTGAGAGGGAACATATAAAACTGTATTTGTATAATTCAAATAAAGGATTCCCAGAACGGCAACAGCACCCCACTCCAGCACTCTTGCCTGGAAAATCCCATGGACGGAGGAGCCTGGTGGGCTACAGTCCATGGGGTCGCTGAGAGTTGGACACGACTCAGTGACTTCACTTTGACTTTTCACTTTCCTGCACTGGAGAAGGAAATGGCAACCCACTCCAGTGTTCTTGCCTGGAGAATCCCAGGGACGGGGGAGCCTGGTGGGCTGCGGTCTCTGGGGTCGCTGCGCAGAGTCGGACACGGCTGAAGCGACTCAGCAGCAGCAGCAGCAGCAGCAGCACAATTGAACGCTGCCACTTCAGGGAGGAGAAGAAGAGAAGAGCTTTGCTCTCTGACAGTCATGGTTGGATTGGGTCCTGGGTTAATGAAGTGAGTCATCAGAATGTACCATTATTAACTGTGTTTTCACTGACAAGAGCCTCCTGGAAGCCCCTCAAATAGAGCCAAGTGGAAGGTTTCAGCAACTCAATCAGTGAACCATTCAGCGCGAGGTCTTATATGGGCTCAGCTCTAATGACACTATTATGATCTGATTTCTAACCCTAGCATTCTAAACGGAGGTAGAGATTTCACTTTTAAATTTAAACCAACATTGAATAAAATTTAAAGGGGAAAATAAACTAATAAATTTGGTCATAATTCCACTTGAAGGAAAAGAAAACACTTGGGCTAAAATTTTATTTGTGAAAAGTTTAACTCCTTAATTTAAAATACATTTTATTTGTAATGTTGAAGTTTCAAAACGACCCCATTAAAAAACAACACATGTGGGTTTTCTATGAATCTCATAGCACCCTGGGGATTTCATTCTACCAGGAAGAAAGCAAGAAGGCTTGAGAGTAACTCTTTCTGTGATTTCTGTTTACACATATGGAAAACTATACTCCGCATGATCTGTGCCTGCCAGCTACGCTGCCGCTGTTGTTGTTCAGTCACTAAGTCATGTCTGACTCTCTTGCCCACCAGGCTCTTCTGTCCATGGAATCTTGCAGGCAGGAAGATCGGTTGCCCTGTCCTGCTCCAGGGGACCTTCCTGACCCAGCGATCAAGTCTGCATCTCACGCACCGCAGGTGGCTTCTTTACCACTGAGCCACCAGGGAGGCCACAGCTGTTAGCTAGTTACTGTCAATATCAGACAGAAACCGCTGCATTTTCCACCTCTGCCCGACCTCTAATCTCCCCCCTAAGCATCATATCCCAACGTTCTACATCATTGTATTTTCACCTAAAACTGAATGTGGCTGAAACAAAGTGCTCACCCACACAGATCTGACTTCTTTTTACTCTCTGTACCTTTTCATCATTTCATCACTCTCATGGGAACAGAAACTCAAAAGTTCAGTCACATTGTGCTTTTACTTCCAAGATCGAATGAAACAAGTGAGATTTTGAAAAAACTTCAGGTACGTGACGTGTGACGCAGGTGAATGGCCTGTCTGTGTGTACAAAGGGGCAAAATGGAGAGAAAGCTGACTCATGGGTTTACAGTTCCTGTTGAACAAAATAGGAAGACAAAGACATGATTGATCTATTTGGGTTTGGTGGGCTTTTTCTGAGAAACCTACATAAAAACCAGGCTCAGAGAAGTCTGGGAAATACACATAAATTTTTTAAGTTGAAGTATAGTTGATGTATAATGTTGAACTAGTTTCAGGTGGACAACAAAGTGATTCAGTAAAACAGATTTTTTTCCATTATAGGTTATTACAAGATAGGGAATATTGTTCCCTGTGCCATACAGCAGGCCTTTGTTGCTTATCTAGTTCATATACAGCAGTGTGTACCTGTTACTCCAGACTCCTGACTTATCCCTGCCTCCCTGTTTTTAGGCTTTGGTAATCACAAATTTAGTTTCTATGTCTGCAGGTCTAGCTCTTTCTCAAACGGGCTTCCCTGCTGGCTCAGATGGTAAAGAATCCACCTGCAATGCGGGAGACCTGGGCTTGACCCCTGGGTTGGGAACATTCTCTGGAGGAGGACATGGCAACCCGTCCCAGTTATTCTTACCTGGAGAATCTCCATAGGCAGAGGAGCCTGGCAGATACGGAATAAGTTTATCATTTTTTTAGATTCCACATGTAAGGGATACAATATGATGTTTGCCTTTCTCTAAGTTATTTCACTTAGTATGATAATCTCTTTATGTGACTGCAAATGGCATTATCTCATTCTTTTGTATGGCTGGGTAATATTCCACCGAAGGATATGCATCTAAATGTGATCATCGTGAGCAGGTATAGAGACAGTGGAAGACAAGGACGTGAGTGATTCCTCAGCATGTCATGCAATCCTGCAGTCCCTTCATCTGCTTCTCTCCTAACCTCATTCTGGTGGAGCCTTCATCCACAGCACTGGCATTACAACTGTTCTTACTAACATAACCAAGATGCTTCTAATGATTAAATCCAATGATCAGGGTTTTTTGTGTTTTTTTTTTTCCTGATTTTATTTAAACCAACACAAACTTTAACTTGTAGATAACTTCCTCTTCCCTGCTGTATTTGGCTCACAGGTCAGCAAAACCCTTGGTTTTCCTCCTACCTCAAAAGTATCTTCTCAGTCTCTTTTGCAGATTCCTCCTTTTTTCCCCCACACCCCTAAAAGCAGAACCCTCCATAACTTAGTATTTAGTACTGTTCTTTCCTCTTTGCTCATTTCAGCCAGTCCCAAAGCACTGAATAGACTATTCCGAAGGCCTCCAACCACGTATCTTCGATTTAGATCACTTCAACTATTTTCTGAACATCTACGCCTGGCTTTCCAAAACAAATTCTGTCTCAGTTGAGGCTGCTCTAATAGACTGCCGTAGCCTGGATGGCTTGAACACAGACATTCATTTTTCACACTTGGAGGCTGAGAAGCCCCAAACAACAGTGCCAGCCAGTTCAGCTCCTGCTCAGGACATCCTCCTTGGCTGCCGATGGCTTCTTCCTGCCTGTATCATCACATGGAAGAGAGAGAAAGAACTTGCCCTCTTCTCTCTTTATAGGGACACCAACCCCGTTGCGGAAGCTCTGCTTTCCCGACTGATTTGCCTCCCCAAGCTTCCCTCTCTAAATGCCTCCGCATCCCGGCTCCACCACATGGATTTTCTCCATGCATGCCTGCAACCTCGCTGGTCAGGTCTGACTCTTTGAGACCCCATGGGCTGTAGCCCGCCAGGTTCCTCTGTCCATGGGATTTCGCAGGCAAGAATACTGGGGAGGGCTGTCATTTCCTACTCCAGGGGCTCTTCCCGACCCTGAGATAGAACCCCCGTCTCCTGCATTGGCAGGCAGATTCTGTATCTCTGAGCCACCTGGGAAGCACAATGCAAACCATAGCAGATCCTAACTTTCAAGTCTGTCTTGAACCGCTGGTCTGTCTGCCTAAGACGTCTCCTTTCACTGCTTCACCAACATCAGATGATGACAGCTGGGTCCCTCCACTTGATCTGACCAAAACCTCTGGACTCACCACTAATTAATTTCTCTTTGTCTTACACCCCCTTTTGGATCCAGCAGGATATATTATTGGCCTTATAATTAAAATATATCCAGTAACTTCTCCCTAGTACATATCCTGGAGCACATCTATAAAAAGAGCTCAGTATATGTTTGATGAAGAAATGAAGGAATATATAAAAATAGTAGGGAAAAGGCTAAGCCTGGACGCCCTGTTATTACCCCAGCAGTATTTAAGGGGTTCCGTGCTTTGTGCTTGTGCTTAGCTGTTTCCGACCCTCTGTGACCCCGTGGACTGCAGCCCACCAGGCTCCTCTCTATCTGTGGGATTTCCCAGGCAAGAATACTGGGGTGGGTTGCCTTTTCCTCTCTCTAAATGCCTCCGCATCCCGGCTCCACCACATGGATTTTCTCCATGCATGCCTGCAACCTCGCTGGTCAGGTCTGACTCTCTGAGACCCCATGGGCTGTAGCCCGCCAGGTTCCTCTGTCCATGGGATTTCGCAGGCAAGAATACTGGGGAGGGCTGTCATTTCCTACTCCAGGGGCTCTTCCCGACCCTGAGATAGAACCCCCGTCTCCTGCATTGGCAGGCAGATTCTGTATCTCTGAGCCACCTGGGAAGCACAATGCAAACCATAGCAGATCCTAACTTTCAAGTCTGTCTTGAACCGCTGGTCTGTCTGCCTAAGACGTCTCCTTTCACTGCTTCACCAACATCAGATGATGACAGCTGGGTCCCTCCACTTGATCCGACCAAAACCTCTGGACTCACCACTAATTAATTTCTCTTTGTCTTACACCCCCTTTTGGATCCAGCAGGATATATTATTGGCCTTATAATTAAAATATATCCAGTAACTTCTCCCTAGTACATATCCTGGAGCACATCTATAAAAAGAGCTCAGTATATGTTTGATGAAGAAATGAAGGAATATATAAAAATAGTAGGGAAAAGCTAAGCCTGGACGCCCTGTTATTACCCCAGCAGTATTTAAGGGGTTCCGTGCTTTGTGCTTGTGCTTAGCTGTTTCCGACCCTCTGTGACCCCGTGGACTGCAGCCCACCAGGCTCCTCTCTATCTGTGGGATTTCCCAGGCAAAAATACTGGGGTGGGTTGCCTTTTCCTTCTCCAGAGGATCTCCCCAACCCAGGGACAAAACCTGGACCTGCTGTTTTGCAGGCAGCTTCTTTACCATCTGAGCCACCAGGGAAGCCCACGTAAGGGGTTAGTTAACGAGGAATAGGTGACGAAGTCGTAGTCACAGGGGTGAAGGGAAAACCACAGAAGGGGATACAGCTGAAGTCAAGGGAGGAGGGAGTGAAGGGACGACTTGTCCGTCATTTCAGTAAAGGGAGACATGAAACACTGTTCAGAAACGTTTTCAACTAGAAATCTAGTGTATTTCATTTGAGAATAGAATTGCAAAGGTGACGAAGGTTTTGACAAGATGAAAAAATAGAAGATATGAGAGGAAGAGCGAATTTCCAGTAAAATCCTGAAGCAGATACCAGATGTTTTTCTTCTCACATGGAGACACAGAAGTAAGAATGAGAGAGCAAGGGGTGTAGAAACAGCACAGACTCTTCTGCCAACAAGCTGTAGGGAAGAGAACAGGGCACGGGAGATCAAGGGACAGTTTCCTCAAGATGGACTCGCTTCTGTCAAGGAAGATCCTGCGCAGGGGCAAAGAACCAATGCAGACTAAGAGGCTGAAAACACGGAATATTCCCCCAAAACTTGCAGCAGCGCAGCTAAATCATTTTCTCATGAGTTTCCGTAAATGGTTGCCTTTTCTTCTGAGTAATTTTTTTTTTCCTAGTTATACCAAGAAGTAACTATGAAGAGCTCTGCTTCAGAACTGTACATTCCCAGTCTTCAGGAGGTGAATCTGAAATGCCACCACCTCCCTTACCTCAGAGGGAAAGCGACCAGCTGAGCGCCCACCTGGGGTCAGCGACATTAGTAGAATCTGGGCAGACTCACCCTTTTCTGTGCAGAGCTAACGTCCCTGAGGACGAGTCCATCATTCCTGGCTGGAATGAACATCTCTCTGACTCAGGATGGCCAGCCTACATATCAAACCAGAGAGCTGCGCCCAGCTGCCAGGGATGGTAAATTTCAGGACCCTACCGAGGCTGCAGAAATCACCTGCTGCTCTGTATTTTCTGCAGCGGAAAAGGGAGGATCAGCCTTCTCAGGCATTGGTGAGAACCAGTGCGACCGCAAGAAATGCGTGTGACAAAGTAAGGGTGTGTCAGCGCGAGTGTGCTCACACACACACACCTGGCCAGCGCACACGTGCTCACACATATACACGTGGCCAGCGCGCGTGTGCTCACACACACATGCGCGCGCGCGTGGCCAAGCATGACAGAAGATAGCACTTAGATAGGATCCTGGCTTAACTGGCCTTTTACTAAAATTCTCCTGCAGAATGAAAGCAGAAGGCTCAACACATAACCACACCCAACAAGCACAGGCGGCACATCACCTCCCACCTCTTCCTCTATTAGCACAGAGACGGCCTCGGCTGACGTCATCAGGCTGCTTGTTTTTGCTTGATTTACTCATTTTGACACTTTGGTAATTGGTCCTGCATTATATTGCTACATTTTGTATTTAGAAATCTTGCTAAATACAAAATGCATTTTATTGTGAACATTTGAAAATATGATCTCACCTCCCTGTAATTACTTTAGATAAAAGGAAGTTAATCAAATTCCTTTTGAGACTAAAATTAAATTAAACACTGAATATTAAGGAAGGCTTCATCTTTAAAGGAAAACATGAAAGAATGTGACAGAAAATTCTAAAGTACACCATTAAATGCTGTTGTTGTTTATTCCCTAAGTTGTGTCTGACTCTTTTGTGAGCCCATGGACTGTAGCCTGCCAGGCTCCTCTGTCCATGGGGTTCTGCAGGCAAGATAACCGGAGTGAGTTGCCATTTCCTTCTCCAGAGGATCTTCTCAGCCTGGGGTGGAACCCGCATTTGCTGCGCTGCCAAGCAGATTCCTTATAGCTGCGCCACCAAGGAAATCCCTGTGCTAGTAAATACACACACACAAACTGGTGCCCAGAGATGCGGAAACGGGCCAGTCGAGACGAGTCTATCATTTAAGTCAGTAATTTCCCAGAATGAGGTTGTTGACCATTACACTTATCCTGCTATCCACGGATACACTGCAATGTTCCGTCATTACCTTGAAAACAAGAGTGAACAGGTTGCAAGGGGGAAGTTCCTAAGAAGCCGAGTCAGCAGAGGTGGTCCATTGATATCTGGAGGTCTGGGAGAAAGTGTCAACTGGGGATTTACAAACCAGGCAGCTTCCATTTTTTAAAAAGTGACTCATTTAGAGGAAGAATGATCAATTAGCCAGAAAAACTTCAATATAGACTCTTCACAGCAGTCTGCTATTTTTTTGAAACAAGTCACAAATTATCAGCGAGTGGTCAGAAATTGAATAGAAGGGCACATATCACTTGGCAGGAAGCACCATAGTGGGAAAATTGATTGAAAATGTCAAGGAACTTTATGAATCAAGGCTCTGTGGATTAATTTAACCTAAGGATGGAGGAAATGGGGGATGTCAGATCTTAATTTGATGATTCTACCCACAAGGGGATGGAAACTTTAGAGCGACAAATGGCAGAAAGTGGCACACGAGGGTTGCTTGTATGTCACAGGTATGATGTCAATGACCAGCGCTCTTCTTGCTCCAATGGCCACGTCCTCCAATCACCCAGTTATTCTGGGCTTCAGAGTGGGCATGTGTCCCTTCAGAGAGCAAGGTAGATCAGCGCAGGTTCCCTTAACCTACAGAAGGGTTTCTGCAGGCTATTCCTGGCCATCACTGTACCAGGCTTTTCATCCCTTTTTTCCTTCCCTTTGCAAACATGGTATAAACTCACTGGAACGTGTTTATCCTCTCATTTTGTTTGTCTGTTTCTTGGTTTTTCACAGAAACATAGACGATAAAAATGGTCCTCTCTAAACAAGGGCTCATTGGAAAAGACCCCGATGCTGGGAAAGATGGAAGGCAGGAGGAGAAGGGGGCGACAGAGGATGAGATGGCTGGACAGCATCATTGACTCGATGGGCATGAGTCTGGGTGAACTCTGGGAGCTGGTGATGGACAGGGAGGCCTGGCGTGCTGCAGTCCATGGGGTGGCAAAGAGTCAGACTCGACTGAGCAACTGAACTGAACTGACTGAAACAGGGCTATCTATTTAGAAACATGAGGGTACTTGCCAACAATACTCCTTTCCCATTGTTTCCAGGTAGAATGTTTATCACACAGGAGAGGAGCTAGATGCCTGTGAAACTGTACTTTTGGAAAAGTGTTCTGTACTACAGTTCCCAGTATGCCATGAAAAGGGGGGGAACATTTTTATAGCAGCAGGAGACAGTTCTCTGCCCCAAGAGATGATTCTCTCAATATCCTAGTCCTTCCCTAGGAGGCCAAACTTTCGTAGCACTTTCTGAAAGTAAGTCACATCATGTTGTGAAACCGTATTTGAAAGATCTTTGCCATGAAGCACCTGGGTTATTTTATGAGTGCGTTGTAATTCTGTAGGATCTTGCCTTCATCCAATAACCAGAGAAAATCTTCAACCAGGACACTCCACTAAGTTGGTACCAACTCCATGCCTGGCAAATTTTTTTTCTTTAATGTTTTAAAGTGATAAATAGGCAAATTCAGCATCCTGAAGATTTAAAGAGCCTCCGGTTACAGAGAACGCCGGGTCAGCGTGCTGGCCGATGCTGTTCCTGCCACGGGTGCCTTCTGCTACCGCCGTCTCGCCCTTGAATGTCTTCATCCCTTCACATCTTTTTATCCCAAGCCATTCTTCTCTTATAAAGTTCAGATTTTTTCTAGCCGGTCTCCTTCCTGTTAACCTAGGCCACCTGTAAAATTCTCTGGGAAATTTTGTTCTCATTAGATTCTTTTTTCATCTAACTTATTCCATGAAAAAATGCAAAACTTTCACAATACAGAGTTAGATGCAGTATCTCCTCTTCTGGTTTACCTACTGTAACAATTCTTATCATTTACGACTATGATGGGATTCCCCAGTGGCTCACATGGTAAAGAATCTGCCTGCAATGCAGGAAACTCGGGTTCAATCTCTGGATCAGGAAGATCCCCTGGAGAAGGAAACGGCAACCCATCCCAGTATTCTTGTCTGGAAAATCCCGCAGACAGGGAGGCCTGGCGTATTGCCATCCATGGGGTGGCAAAGAGGCGGACACGACTGAATGAACAACAACGATGATAAATGGGAATTACAGCCTTAAAACTGCTTTAAAATGAAGACAATTTATTGCTCACTTATTTTAAAATTTTACAGACAGGAATGGTTTCCAATGAGACTTCTTCCAGAAATTCAAGTAATATATTTGGGACTCAGTTTCTCTCCGTTTCTCTCATCTCCTTTCTACGCAGTGAGCTCCATCCACCGTCTTTGCTGCAGTGGCCTCCAAGAGGCTCCAAGGTCTCCATTCGTAAGCCCCGATCTGGCTGCCATTGTTTCCGAGTCCTGCTTCTCGCACCGTGTCGGGGGAGAAAGGGGAGGCGTCTCCTGCTCAGGCGGCAGGGCTCCCCCTGGAGTCATCTCTAAATGACTCAGTGCGGCCAGCCCCATGGGATGCGTCCACTGGCTTCCACCAAGCAGCACCGGAGCATGATGAGTGGGTGAATTCCCCCAAAAGATATTAGGGCAGTATTAGTGAGAATCGGGGAAATGGCCGCTTGGGGAACATTTACGGAATATTTGCACATTCGCTATAACATCTCCTGCCTACACAAGCACTCTCAAGAGTGCATCCACGGAGTTTTATGCATTTCAACCTCCTTTGCTCAGTTCCTTTAAATTTCAGTTTTCCCTTAGGGGTGCAGCATTGCAACAAACACTGAACATCAGCTCTCATGTTTTTAATCACCCACTAATAAGACTAAGGAACGACCCTCTGAGGTCCTACTTCTCCTGTCCAAGCACTTATTCATGCTCATTGGCGATTCTGGGCCATTAAATAAGGATTATAACTTATGGTATTCATTAATAATAGCTATACACTATTGGGTCTCTAGTTAACAATTAATGTACTATGTACTTAAAAATTGGTTAGGAGGGTAAATTTCATGTTAAATGCTCTTACCATAACAAGAGAAAAGACAATTGTTCATTTCTACCCCACACAACATTTTATCCTTAGCAGTAGGGCCCATGGGCCCTGGGGTTTTCTTTTTTAGTCTTCTGAGCTGAACATGATGAGAGAGAAAGAAACTGAGCTCTAGGGCTCCTGGCCACCCAGAACAAGGTACGAAAGTCAGTCCAGTGAATTTTCAAAATATATTTTCAATGTAAAACTAAGTTAACACATTAAAATTCTAGTTTAAAAAAACAAATAGAAATAGCTAGAAAATAATTATGTCATGAAAAATAAAAATCAAAAGGTGATTCATATAATTCTGTATAGCTAATTATCTTCTGACATAAGCAATTCTGCCTTTTGCTGTTGGTAGATTTTTCTGCTGTGAGACTCTTGACTTTCAAAGCTTAGTCCTCAAGTCTACATTACCAAAATCTCCGGAGAGCTTGTTGAAACAGAATCTTAGGTCCCACACCAAACTGAGTCAGAACCTGCGTTTTAACGAGGTGTCCACGTGAATCGCACGCACACTGGAAACTGGGAAGCTGCTGCAGCTGGCGTCTATCCATTAGCAAGCCTTTGAAAAGAAAGTGTTAGGGACCCAGTTGTGTCTGCCTCTTTGCGACCCCGTGGACTGTAGCCCGCCAGGCTCCTCCATCCATGGGATTCTCCAGGCAAGAACACTGGAGTGGGTTGCCATTTCCTTTTCCAAAGCATGAAAGTGAAAGTGAAGTCGCTCAGTTGTGTCCAACCCCCAATGGCCCCATGGACTGCAGCCCACCAGGCTCCTCCGTCCATGGGATTCTCCAGGCAAGAGTACTGGAGTGGGATGCCATTGCCTTCTCTGAGCCTGAAAATGAACAGGGCCCTATAGGACCAGAAGTCCTGAAGCCTAGTTACCTTAATAACGGCCTTGGGGCAGAAGTCTATGCTTTTCTGTCTCCTTGAAGCCAATTATTTATCTCTTACTTTGAACATGTGACCAATGGTCTTAATAACTCCAAATTTTTATTCAGTTGGCCAAATTCTTTCCCTATTCATTACCACTCTCAAATACAAAAATTTTTTTTAATACAGGAGCTTTTAGGAACTGAAGAGAGAACACTGGGAACCAACTTAACAAAATGTATTTTGTCTGGAGGAATAGAAACTATAAGGAAGGAAACACTTGAAGGTAATAATAAACTATGGTCAGCATCTTGGGGAAATTGAAGTGTGATGGTCCCACTGGGCTGCTGTTCCTGTGGAGAACAGGCTGGGTGCCTCGGTGTTTCACAGGCCCAGTACCTGCCCAGACTTCTCTTCATTGTTGGAAGTCCAAGAAAGTTCTATAACTTCTCCCCTGAAGTTTCAAATGAGGTCACTGGTTTCATTTAAAGACAGTTGGAATTCAACCGTAGTCAGTCTAATTTTCTTTTCTACCACACATAGATGTGAATGTTCTAACTCCAAGGAAAAAGCTAATATTACAGAATTCGGGTTTTCTGAGTTTGAACTGTGTTGTAAAAATGTCCGTATATTGAATTTGGTGCAAGTTGCATCTTTATTCATCTTTATGAATCGCACACTCTGAAATTTCAAATGATCCACTAACTGCCGTGCACCAAAATGAAGATTCCTCATTACAGCACTTCTAAATTAGTTTGTTACAAGAAGATGACTAAGCTACGGGAGCATCAGACTGTTCGCTGGGTTTAGTGTAGAGCAGCATATACTTCATCTCAACACAATGTGATCTAAGTTTTTATAATACACACAATATTTATGTTGCATGCCAACCACACAATTAACAGAATGCAGTTCAAATAAACCTTAAACATGCAACTGTTACCAAACAAAACTAAGCTGAGTAAGAGCCTCAAGGTAAAATGAAATCAAAATTTGCTGAAAGTAGCCTTGAAGTTCTCTAAATACTCTGAATTTATACCCAAGAGGTTGTAGATTTCTGCCTTTCCCACAGTGATTTCCCACTATTTGGAAATCTTATCCTGAGAGCTTACAATGGAAGATTGCACAGTTATCATAGTAATTCATTCCCCAACATCCATTTCATTCCAAACAATCAGTCTAAGCAAGTTAAAGAAATTGCGTTCTCTCATCCAAGACTAATAGAGACAAGTGATCCTCTCCTGACAAATAGGAATCTCCTCCCTATTAAAATGATAGGCACAAAGTCACGAGGGCTCTTCATTTTACTGTTGATATATTTTTGTCTGAACATAATGCCTTGAATAGTTTGACTCATTTCACAATAACTAGGTTAGGCAATGTGAGAGAAACCACTGATACCTTAAAGATGACAGATCCGAGAGATGGAAAGAAACTGGTCCTTGGTGACACCCCTGGACCACAGAACTAACCTGTCTGACGCTGAACAGCCCAGTGCTTTCCTTGTAAAATGGAGAAAATTATAATGCTTGCCTTAATTTTATCAAGAATGAGTCAGAATACATAAAGCATTTAGAATAATATCTGACATACAACACAAACTCAATGAAGAATCCCTATTACTATCACCCTAGTTATAGAACAACAATTCTGTGAGATAATGTCGCTGTTCCCTCGTTCAGTTGCTCAGTCACGTCAGACTCTTTGTAAGCCCGTGGACTGCCACTCAGCAGGCTTCCCTGCCCTTCACCATCTCCCGGAGCTGCTCAAACTCATGTGCACTGAGCCGGTGATGACAACCCCTTCTCCTCCTGCCTTCAGGCTTTCCCAGCATCAGGGTCTTTTCAAATGAGTCAGCTCTTTGCATCAGGTGGCCAAACTATTGGAGCTTCAGCTTCAGCATCAGTCCTCATCATTCAGAACTGATTTCCTTTAGAATGGACTGGTTGGATCTTGCAGTCCAAGGGACTCTCAAGAGTCTTCTACAACACCACAGTTCAAAAGCATCAGTTCTTCGGCGCTCATCAATTCTTTGGTGTGAGATAGCATGTTCATCACTTAATAAGTGTTAGTAGTCAGGACTTTCTAGTAGTCAGGACTTTCTTTTAACCAAAGAAGATCCTGTTAGTTACAGCAGAGAGTGTCTTACCTAGATGGTATATTTATTCCCAAGTAAACAAGGCTGAAGAAGAGAATAAAATTCCAAGTCATACTTATTTTCCTCTGGACAGCTCTTATATAGGCTCTTCCGCTTTAATTAGCATCTGAGAAAGGCCACGGCAGCCGTGAGGAGACAGGAAGTAAGGACAGCGCTTTCTGAAGATTGCCAACGTGACTTGGCACTCTCAGTGTCAACGCCAAATATTAGCTGAAAACTAAGTGGTGTCACTTAAAAGCTTCCATCCCAAGATTTCTCTCTACCCGAAATTCTGTTTATAATTATATTTTATTGGAGAAAAGCCTTTTGAAGAGAGAACAGCTAGGTAAATGATGTGTCATTCACATTTCATTTTAAAATTAATTTAATAAGAACAATTTTCTAATATCTAGCTTACTCACAGCTCAGAAAGAAAGAGGGAAAAGAAGAAAAAGAGAGGGAGGGAAGGAAGGAAAGAAAGAAGACACTGCTTTGAAAGGAAAGTGAGGTGCAGGTTTGAATAAGAATATTTTAAGAGATGACCTCTCTCTCCAACCAAAAGGTATTCCAGGTTAAGGATGACAGACTCCTGGGACAAAGCAGAATAAAAAAGCAAAATGTATGCAAGTGGTGTAAGTGATAAATGGATTTTGCACAGTCATAAACAGGAGAGAAGTAAGAAGCGATGCCTAAAAGTTGATGCTGATACTGCAGAGGCAAATATACTGGACCTGTGTTCTGACTCAGTGTTACTAGATGGGTCTCTTTTCATTCTGTGATATCCTAAATAGAATGAGAAGAGAGTTAACAGTTTATGTTTACAATTCTTTTTAATATTTTAAGCACAGATACAGAAGGTTTAAAAATTCTTATTCAGTCAGAGTGATAAAAGCCATTCACATGTAGTTCCTCCAGTTGAAAGCCATGGCCTGTTTTTTGCATACTCCTTTTCCTGACGCAGCTTTCACAAATAATGAAATGACCTTTAAAATATGGTGTTTGCTTTTTACTTCACATTTTGTCTCAACCCAGCTGAGGTCATGTTTTAGAAGTATGCATTCCATTTTTGATTACTAGAATAAGCTATGTAGGTCAGAGCACTACATACCCCTAAAAAGTAGTTATTTCATTCATTTTTTATGATAAACCACTTATAAGTGAGAAAACAAATTCACTTTATGAGTTTGAACTGGAATTCCTAAGATGTTTTCCAGCTTCAAATACAATGACAAATCATTTATCTACTTTCTTTTTATCAAGTCTATAATACTGGACTTTCTCATTTTTTTCTTCCAAGAGATTAGGGGCAGATTTAGAAATCTAAGCTTTAGGAAGTCAAAGAAAAAATGAATTCTATAACTGTAACCAACTGAATGAACTTTCATTCAAGCCTCAATGTGTCAAACTGGAATGCTCTGGCATCTGAGAGAAAACAAATTGATGAAAAGTTCTTATGCTCTGGGTTCTAGCAAAACTCTTGTCATCAGAAGAAATGTTATCAGGGTTAACCACTAACATTGTTTTAATAATACCTTTATCAGGCTTTGACAGCATAGAACTAGCAAAGGAAACGGGGAAACAGAGGAAAGAAGTTTTAAGCTACAAAGTACGGTCTCGAAATTGGAGCTATCCTGGAAAATCCATCATGAGTGGTAGTCAAACAACCCAAGGTCTGTAGTGATAACTGACATTTTCTTGAAAATTCTCAGTACTG
Source organism: Madoqua kirkii (assembly GCA_006408675.1). NCBI lineage: Eukaryota > Metazoa > Chordata > Mammalia > Artiodactyla > Bovidae > Madoqua > Madoqua kirkii. The sequence continues at coordinate 1,606 of SJYC01047891.1, read as the reverse complement.
GGCTTTAAGCTCTTTAAACTTTCAAAATTGCTCTTTCCTGCTAGCACCTCCAAGGGCCAAGCCCAAGAGGCCAAACTAGAATCCTTGGCTTAAGATGAACTTGGAAAAGCAGTGATGAGATAAAAGTGAAGGGAAAGAAATTTTGTACTCAGAGAGTTTGAAGTTGAAGTTGATAAAAAGGTAGTTTCCAAGGAAAATGAAAATCAGTGAACTAAAATTCTGTAAAAGTCCTTGAACTCCCCAGGTCCTATTATTTAACTTTGACTTTTCTTGGCTTTTATATAATTAATACTTGCTGAATTTACCTAAATTTGCATATGTAAGTATTGAGGGTCTTCTCAATGTGTTCTTTAGAAGAGAATATTATGTCTATAGTTTTGTTGAGTGACGTATAGTGATACAAATGCTCTGAGACCCTAGTTAAATAAAAGTCAGTGTTTGCTCACTCTATTTTTGGTTATAGTGAAGCACTCAAAGGTAATTTTCTACCTATAAATCCAGAATCCTTCTATCAGGTATGGGATAAGCCTTGGCAGTACAAATTTGAGTTTACCTAGAGTCCCACAAATAACACAAAGATGGTATTATATTTTATATGTTGGAGAGTCCATCCTACCAACAAAAGCTTCTGGAGACTTAAAAACTGGTTCCTCCATTGCCAGTGGTTCACCAAATTTATGGAGCCCGCCTTAGTCAGCTCAGGATGCTATAACACCAAAGCTATGTAACTCATGAACAAAACCAAATCACTCCTCACAAACATTCAATCCACAATAAGTCAGTTTAGGGAAAGTTAGTATACTGAATCGGATACTTTAACCTTGTAGGAGCACCTAGAATTTGAGACTCTTGGCTACTGCCCTAAGGCTATTTTGTGCCTCCCTATTTATGTCAGCACATTGCTGACTGATTATGCATTCATTTGTTTAAAATGATGCTTCAAATGTGCATGAAAAATGTGCATGCCCTTTGAAAAATTTTGTTATGGTACTTTTTCTTCACAGACATTGTCTTATATGCCTCCTCTGCTGGAGAAAAAAATTAAGCCATCTTAGCTTGCATACATATTTTAAGGTCAAAATACCTTTTAAGCAATATTTACATTTTGAGTTAAATTACTGAAATTTAAAAGTTGCTACTGCAGGCAGGAATCCCTCAGAAGAAACAGAGTAGCCATCATGGTCAACAAAAGAGTCTGAAATGCAGTACTTAGATGCAATCTCAAAAATGACAGAATGATCTCTGTTCCTCTCCAAGGCAAATCATTCAATAGCACAGTTATCCAAGTCTATGCCCCACCCAGTAACACTGAAGAAGCTGAAGTTGAACAGTTTTATGAAGACCTATAAGACCTTTTAGAACTAATACCCAAAAAAGATGTCCTTTTCAGTAAAGGCGACTGGAATGCTAAAGTAGGAAGTCAAAAAACACCTGGAGTAACAGGCAAATCTGGCCTTGGAATGTGGAATGAAGCAGGGCAAAGACTAATAGAGTTTTGCCAAGAAAATGCACTGGTCATAGCAAACACCCTCTTCCAACAACACAAGAGAAGACTCTACACATGGACATCACCAGATGGTCAACACCGAAACCAGATTGATTATAT
>SJYC01047890.1:0-15931 GCA_006408675.1 Madoqua kirkii | reverse complement strand
TTCTTTGCAGCCAAAGATGGAGAAGCTCTATACAGTCAACAAAAACAAGACTAGGAGCTGACTGTGGCTCAGATCATGAACTCATTACCAAATTCAGAATTAAATTGAAGAAAGTAGGGAAAACCACTAGACCATTCAGGTATGACCTAAATCAAATCCCTTATGATTATACAGTGGAAGTGAGAAATAGATTTAAGGGCCTAGATCGGATAGATAGAGTGCCTGATGAACTATGGACTGAGGTTCATGACATTGTACAGGAGACAGGGATCAAGATCATCTCCATGGAAAAGAAATGCAGAAAAGCAAAATGGCTGTCTGGGGAGGCCTTACAAGTAGCTGTGAAAAGAAGAGAGGCAAAAAGTAAAGGAGAAAAGGAAAGATATAAGCATCTGAATGCAGAGTTCCCAAGAATGGCAAGAAGAGATAAGAAAGCCTTCTTCAGCAATCAGTGCAAAGAAATAGAGGAAAACAACAGAATGGGAAAGATTAGACATCTCTTCAAGAAAATTAGATACCAAGGGAACATTTTATGCAAAGATGGGCTTGATAAAGGACAGAAATGGTATGTACCTAACAGAAGCAGAAGATATTAAGAAGAGGTGGTAATAATACATGGAAGAACTGTACAAAAAAGATCTTCATGACCCGGATAATCACGATGGTATGATCACTCATCTAGAGCCAGACATCCTGGAATGTGAAGTCAAGTGGAGCTTAGAAAGCATCACTATGAACAAAGCTAGTGAAGGTGATGGAATTCCAGTTGAGCTATTTCAAATCCTGAAAGATGCTGTGAAAGTGTTGCACTCAATAGATTAGCAAATTTGGAAAACTCAGTAGTGGCCATAGGACTGGAAAAGGTCAATTTTCATTCCAATCCCAAAGAAAGGCGATGCCAAAGAATGCTCAAACTACTGCACAATTGTACTCATCTCACACGCTAGTAAAGTAATGCTCAAAATTCTCCAAGCCAGGCTTCAGCAATATGTGAACTATGAACTTCCAGATGTTCAAGCTGGTTTTAGAAAAGGCAGAGGAACCAGAGATCAAATTGCCAACATCCTCTGGATCATGGAAAAAGCAAAAGAGTTCCAGAAAAACCTTTATTTCTGCTTTATTGACTATGCCAAAATTTTTGACTGTGTGGATCATAATAAACTGTGGAAAACCCTTAAAGTTATGCAAATATCAGGCAACCTTACCTGCCTCTTGAGAAATCTGTATGCAGGTCAAGAAGCAACTGTTAGAACAGGAAATGGAACAATAGACTGGCTCCGAATTGGGAAAGGAGTACATCAAGGCTGTATATTGTCACTCTGCTTATTTAACTGATATGCAGAGTACATCATGAGAAACGCCAGGCTGGATGAAGCACAGCTGGAATCAAGGTGGCTGGGAGAAATATCAATAATCTCAGATATACAGATGACACCACCCTTATGGCAGAAAGTGAAGAGGAATTAAAGAGCCTCTTGATGAAGGTGAAAGAAGAGAGTGAAAAACTTAAATGCTGACTTAAAACTCAACATTCAGAAAACGAAGATCGTGGCATCTGGTCCCATCACTTCATGGCAAATAATTGGGGAAACAATGGTAACAATGGCAGACTTTATTTTTGGGGGCTCCAAAAGCAGTGCAGATGGTGACTGCAGCCATGAAATTAAAGGGTGCTTGTTCCTTGGAAGAAAAGCTGTGACCAACCTAGAAAGTATATTACAAAGCAGAAACATTACTTTTCCAATGATGTTCTGTCTAGTCAAATCTATGGTTTTCCCAGTAGTCATGTATGGATATGGAAGTTGGACCATAAGGCAAGCTGAGTGCCAAAGAATTGATGCTTTTGAACTGTGGTGTTGGAGAAGACTCTAGAGAGTCCCTTGGACTGCAAGGAGATCAAATCAGTCAATCGTAAAGGAAATCAATTCTGTTCATTGGAAGGACTGATGGCTGAAGCTGAAGCTTCAATACTTTAGCCACCTGATGCAAAGAGCTGACTTACTGGAAAAGACACTGATGCTGAGAAAGATGTAAGCCTGGAGGAGAAGGGGATGAGATGAGGATGAGATGGTTGGATGACATCACCAACTCAATGGACATGAGTTTGAGCAAGCCTGGGGAGCTGGTGATGGACAGGGAAGCCTGGCATGCTGCAGTCCATGGAGTTGCAAAGAGTTGGACATGACTGAGCGATGGAACTGAACTGAACTGAAGGGGCTTAGTTAGGACATTTTTATTGCAATGTTCATCTTTTTCATTGCCCAGTTATTTTCCTCTCCTGCCTATGAGCATCTTGTTAGTCGTCATGCACCATGTGGATTGAATTAGATCTCGGATTTATAACTGTTTCACTCTTTTCATCACAGTTCTCTACCACAATCCCCAGATCATTCATGTCTCCACTTGGTTACGAAGATAATTCCTTTAATTCAGTGGGTAAGTCAATCTTTCGTAGAGCATTTACATTTTACAGTGTTATCTGTCTTGGTAATAGAAATTCAGGTAAAATTGATGGTTATAACAACTGATAATTAGTTGATAAATTAAGGTAAAATTTATAATTAGTCTTTTGATCTCAAGGAATTTCTAGCCTAGGAACAACCTTAGGACAACTGTGGGGAAACATCAGAAGTGCCAGGGAGAGGGGTTCACCTGAAGCCTCATGGAGAGACCACGCAGACTAGCAGCTTAACCTTTATCCTAAGGTTAAAGGGAGGATGTGCTGACCTCTGTGTAGAGAACAGAGAAGACGGCATGTGAAAGGCAGGTGTGGACTTGAGAGCCAGGACACATGGGGACCCCAAAGGGAGGGCTGAGTTGTGCGCTGGGAATGGGGAGAGATGAGGTTGGTGAGATGTGTAGGACAGACCAGGAAAGGCAGGTCAGGCCACATTTAGGATCCTTTGTGGGGCGTAGAATAGGACATTCTTTGGAAGATTCAGCTGAATCCAACCATTGTCTCAGGTGAGATTGTAAACAGTTGAAAAAGTAAGATCATCACGGGTCATAAAAATTTCTAGAAGCTCACTATTCAGAGAGCTTGGCTTCAGTTGGACTTCAGTCTGGACTATAACTCACAAGTCGGCTACCATAACTTAGTCACTCTGCTGTCTCCATTTGGGGATAAGCCACACTTTATTTTTCAGTAGACCTTGGGAATAGGCTATTTTATTTATTTATTTTGGCCCCACCCCACTGCACATGGGATCCTAGTTCCCAGGCTACGATCAAACCCACACCCCCACCATACCCCTAATTGGAAGCACAAAGTCCCAGATGACCACCAGGGAAGTCCCAAGGGTAAATGATTCTTAAAGTGTGTTTCATCAGCCTCCCACTGCACCAGCCCACAGATTCGGGACAACCCCTAGTCCCCTTCATGCCTCCTCTGCCCAGCCCCTAGCCAGCCCTTCCCATCCAATCCCACCTCCCCATCCAGTTAGCTTCCTCCAGCATGCCTCCTCCCCACTCTGGTCCCACATGCCCATAACACATGCCGAAAGGGGAGGGGGATGGAAAATCATCAAAGCGTGTGAATCATGGGCTTCCCAGGTAGTTCAGTCTTAAAGAATCCACCCGCCAATGCAGGAGACCTTGGTTGGATCCCTGGTCCAGAAGATCCCCTGAAGAAGGAAATGGCAACCCTTCCAGTATTCTTGCCTGGGAAATCCCATAGACAGAGGAACCTTGTGGGCTATAGTCCATGTGGTTTCAAAAAGTCAGACACAACTTAGTGAGCATAACAACAATAATCTAATACACATATGAGAAATGCAAGACATATTTGGATTTAAAAAGACATGTACTCCAACTTGTGAAAAGGCCAAGTAATTATGGTTTTTAAAAGGCAGTGACGAAATTTTATGATCCATTTAAACTCTGAGGGTATGTAATTCTAGGATTAGATGAAGTGGATTGATTATTGTCATTAAGAGAAGTTATGGGCTCACAGTAGTTTTTATATTTGTTGAGGATACAAATAATTTATCAGGTAATATACAGAGTAACTAATGGAAATGATTCCCTTTTTAGGTAATTTGAGATTTGAATGTCAACTGACATGTTAGTGTTAGAGGTCAACTGAGGTTTTCTTCTGGCAAAATTTTTTCATGTCAAATGATCACTATCCCTCCCCAAAAATAATAGTGATAAGCCTCAAATAGTGCAATTTAACAAACAGGTATAAGCAGGAGCTCCATTATCTTCCTACCATTTTTTTTTTTTCGGTGTGCCTTTTGCAAAAGTCCTTCCGTGTGAGCTCGGTCATTCATTTGTGTCTGATTCTTTATGATCCCATGGACTGTAGCCCGCCAGGCCTTTCTGTCCATGGGGTTTCCCAAGCAAGAATACTGGAGTACATTTCAGGGCCTCCTCCAGGGACTCTTCCTCACCCAGGAATCGAATCTGAGTCTCCTGCAACTCCCACACTGGTTTCAGTGAGACATTTTATGTAACAAGCCAACAAAAATACTCACTGCAAAGGGAATAAATTAATAAATGTGTATTTTTTTATTTTGACTTTAATGCGATTAGTGATTAAAACCTTAGAGAAATTAATTCTCAGATTTACTGGATTATAAATGTGTTTAGTAGGGTAAAAAGAGGTATACCTACCTACCAATCTTATCCAGTCATGACCCAAAACTGCCAGATTTAAGGGAACAATCCATTCTACTTTTGATGAGACATTAATGAGGCAATGTCTGGTTTTATTAAATATTATGCATTATTCATAAACCATCCATTCTGGAAACTAAAATATAGACATTTTCATATTACGAGCATCAATACTACATGAGATTAGCCTGGGGGTCACCTGAAGGGCCCTTTGAGACCAGCACACATCCCAGAACAATCTGTGAGCAGTTGCTGTAAATGACACCCATTGGTGGACATGGAACAGTTGCTTTTTGTAAGAAAAATATATCCATTCTAAAAGTTGATTTTCACGATGTTCCTTTGTTCTTCTAGCCTATAAAATAGACCTTTTGCTATCATGAATGTGCTAAATAAAAATGATGACTTTAAGTTATCCAAAAGAAACATGATTTTACTCAGAACCCTACAATGAAGAGCTGTGCAAAATTACTTTGACACAAGAATAAACCTTATTCCTTCAACTTCTGATGAAAGGGAAATACATTTCAGATATGACTTTATTTCTTGTATACAAAGATAATGTCACATCCAAAATATATTCACTACCTTATGAATGAAAAGACCATGCAGAGCACCTCAAAAATGCTGGAGCTACATTCTGAAGAATAATGATGAATTTAAGCACTGTTATTCTTTGATGAATCCTCCCACAATTTGCTCAGTTTACTCAGATTTTATAGCAGCTTGTAAGAGAAATAACAGATAAAAGAATATAATTATCTGTGAATGGAACTGTCTTGAGACTTAATTTTTAAATAATTTTCACTTCTTTTAAATAAAAAAATAAAGACTTTATTCTTCTAATCCATGGTTCTGTATTATGATACATATTCTCACTGTTCGGCAACACATTCTGGTATTCTTGCCTGGAGAATCCCCTGGACAGAGGCATCTGGCAGGCTTCAGTGCCTGGGGTTGCAGAGTCAGATGCTACTTAAGCAACTCAGCACGCATGCATACACTTTCGCTGTTACGGGTTGAATCGAGTCCCCTCAATTCATATGATGAAGTCCTAACCCCCAGTACCTCAGTATGTGACCTTTATTGGAGATGATTCTTTTCAAAGGGAGTATGTTAAAATGACGTCACTAGTTTGTGCATGCCAAGTCGCCTCAGCTGTGTCGGACTCTTTGTGACCCTACGGACCACAGTCTGCCAGTCTTCTCTGTCAATGAGATGCTTCAGGCGAGAACAATGGAGTGGATAGACCTTCCTTTCTCCAGGGGATCTTCTGGACCCAGGGATCAAACTCGGGTTTCCAGCATTGCAGGAGAATTCCCTGAAGTCTGGGCCACCAAGGAAGCCCTAACCTATGTCTAACCTTAAGGGAAACATCAGACCATTACCAGCTGAAGATCACTCTACTAAACACCTAACCAGCGCTCCTCAGAACCGCCAAGGCCATAAAAAATGAGAAAAGTCTCAGAAACTGTCACTTGCAAGAGGCGCTCACAACAACTAATGTAACGGGGTGTCTTGTATGGGACCCTGGAGCAGAAAAAGGATGTTAGAAATAACCAGGGAAATCTAAATACAGTGCAGAGTTTAGTTACTAATGATATCCCAGTACTGGTTCATTCATTTTAACAAAGGCACCGGGATCATGAAAGGCATTAACACAGGGGCCCCGGGTATGGGAACCTTCTATATTGTTCTCCTAATTTTTCTGTAAACCTAAAACGGGCCTAAAATAGAAAAACTAATTTAAAAAGAAGCACAAGGCTGGTCTCATTTCTTAAGCCCAAAGCCAGTCTCTTTTCACCAAACCCTAAGTGCTGTCTTGAAGGACTTTGTCCTGGGTTCAGAAAGCAGGCCATCCTCATCCTGTGCTTCAAGAAGAATCTCCAGCTCAGAGATCATTCTGAATGTACCCGGGACTGTTGCTGTTGCTGCTTTAGTGAAAACAGGACGTCTTCCTAAGTTCAATTAGAGAGCTCTTGGGTACGTTCCTCAGAGAGGACTTTTCCTTTCATCTATCGAATTCTACAGTATTTGAATCCCCTCTTCTCTTTGCCTCTTTTCACCTCCCAGATGCTTACTTAGCATTGCTCTGGCGAAGATGACATTGACTCACTATTTCCCATATGTGCCCCAAACTTTAGTCATAATAGTTTTTATGCATTAAACTCAATGGTCTTTCTTCTTTGATTCGTGATTAACAGATGGAAAGTGAAATGCAACTCATTGCTATTTTTCACTCGCTGGGTCATGTCTGACTCTGTGATCACGTTGCCTGCAGCGTGCCAGGCTACCCTGTCCTTCACTACCTCCTGGAGTTTGCTCAAACTCAAGTCCATGAAATCAGTGATGCCATCCAACCATTTTGTCTTCTGTCTCTGCCTTATTACTGGGCAACACAGAGTGGGATTGGGGTCAGGAGTGGGGATGGGTGAGAGAAGTAAAGTGTATTTACCTTCTACGTGAGGTTCAGACTCAGGATTCGAAATGAAAGTGCTTAAGAACAGCCAGTAATCTGGTGATCACAACCCCATCTCCATCTTGCAGCTTGGGGTCATTAACCTGTCCCCCAAGCCACCCTTGTCTGTCCTTTATGTCGGTGGGAGGTAATGGAAAATCCAGCAGTCAGATCTGTATGTCTCCTGTCCTATTCCGTCCACTTAGTCGACCACCTGAAGCCCATCACCATGGCTGGTCTAACTGCAGTGTTGGGGAGGCCAGACGGTTGAGTTCAGCAGTTCCATGTAATGAACATATCATTGAAATTAATAAACAGAAGGAAGACATCTCTGTCTGTCTTCTCTTTGTCCAAATCTGATTCCTCAGACTAGCATGGCTGAGACCATTCAACCAACCACGCAGAGAAAAGTGTAACTGCTGGTCACAGGGTAACACACACTTGGTTTAATATTTAACTCATGACATATTTAAGGCCATAATTCTCAGTTTCCTTTCTTTAATCCTCTGAAGGGAGAAAATGCAGTATGAAAATTTCAGAAGGCTGTGCCTCTAAAATTCATTGACGTGAACAAATATTTGACATTCCCAAGAAAGGGAGTGGATTCTAGCGATTATGCGGTTAGCTACAGCTGGGTTGCTATTTGTCTGCAATTTTAAACCCTGGCTGTTAAAATTAATTACGTTCAAGGAGAGTTTATCAGAATAAAAGTCTCGGACGTGGTATTTTTAGTCTCTGGAATTAAAGTGGCACCCCTGAGCCAATAGATCACCCTGAAAATAGCCTGGCTTGCCGTTTCAAATTCTTTAAACAGACTTATTCTGATTGTAACAAAAACACCCATAAATCTATGCACATATATATTGATCTTGGCTCCCTCTTAAAAATGACTCTGTCCTCGTAAGTTGGCATATTTCATAAACAAACCAACAAATTATTGATCTATCATATACTCTAAAAGTCCTGTGAAGAATCTAGGTTGCTTTTAAGCTCATACTGCACCTAAGGGAACGAGAAACTCTGAAATGAAAAATAGAGATTTAAAAAGAAGCCCAGAAGATATATAGCTGTCTCCTTCCGCTTCTTTCCAAGCTCCCATTGTGATTCAATCTGTGTATCACAATCCCGCTCTGTATCTACTGATACGGCATAAGGTCCATTAATGCCATTCCTTCCAGAGGCTTCAGTAATTAAGTTACTACATTTAATAATTGCTTTGTGAAAAAGCCTGTCTAGATATCACTCTGCTTAAACAAAGGATGTGTAAATGAATGTATTTGTAGGGTATGCTCTATTAAATCTCACTGTGGGATTAGATGAAAAAAATTGCTTCTATTATTTAGTCCAAAAAGAGTATTACTGAAATATTTTATGAATACAATTCAAATGGCAATTGACAAATTAATCATTGTACCACATCAAAGAAGGGGCCATATAATGTTGTGTCCTCAGATGCTTTCCCCACGCAGGTTCTCTCACAAGCTGGAGTCACTCAGAGAACATCAGTTACCTTCATCATAAAGATTGCAGTGGATGTGTGGAGAGTCATCTGGTTTCAGCTAACGCTGGCGCATGGTCTCTGTCAGTGCTAGGAATGTACGCTTGGACTGATCCATACTTCTTTAAGACCGAATATTGATTTCATTTTTAGAAGAAGGAGAAAGAAAATAAGCACCAGGCAAGACGGTGACTGCTGTTCTTTGTGACCCCATGGACTGTAGCCTGTCAGGCTCCTCGGTCCATGGGATTCTCTAGGCAGGAAAACCTGAGTGGGTTGCCATTCCCTTTTCCAGGGGATCTTCCTAACCCAGGTCTCCTGCATTGTAGGAAGAGTCTCTTCCGCTTGAGCCACAGGGGAGTCAAGGATGTGCCCAAGTCCTCTGGTCTGACAGCCTCTAGGTTGGAATTGCCATCTGTTGAAAATGGGACCAGAAAACAAGTCTGGGCAGGGGAAGTATGGCTTGGGGCTCAAGAGTTCACAGTTGAACCTGCCTGTCCCAAAATGTCTGCAGACGTCCAGACAAAACAGGGATGAGGTGTCTGGAGTACCTCAGAGCAATTTCAGCAGACGGAAGAGGGCTTCCTTGGTGTAGAGAGGCATTCAAAATCGAGGAAAGGCATGCACAAGAGAAGCATGTGGATATTACACGGTATCCTTGAAATCTAAATTTAAGCTCTTTGACACAGAAGCAATTATATTTGTATGTAATAAAGAATCTGACCAAGCAATATGGCTTATTCTGGATGGTGGTGGCCATTCTTCACATGTGTAAACATATATTAACACAACATCCAGTATTTTTAACCTAAGCAATGTAAACCTTAATAGAATCTAACAGCTCAAAGATGAGAGCAGTTAGTTTAGGCCGGCGTGTATTTGCTGTGTGTTAAGATATTTAAGTCAGGCCCAGTTCTTTGTGACCCTATGGACTGTAGCCCACCAGGCTCTGTCCATGAGATCGTCCAGGCAAGAATACTGGAGCGGGTTGCCATGCCTTCCTCCAGGGAATCTTCCCAACCCAGGAGTAGAAACTGCATCTCTAAGTTTCCTGCACTGGCAGATGGATTCTTTACCACTAGCTTCACCTAGGTACGATAACCCCAAAATCCCAGGATATTCTTTGCAGATACATTCAGTTTACAAGAATTAACTTCATTAGATAAAATAAAGTGTTTGTTAGCATCATTGACTATACAAGTTATTTTGTGTGCATTAAGCATTAAGAAGAATAGTTTCACAAATTAGAAGATTTGACTTTAATTTCTGATTTTGGCATATACTTATGACATCCTTGGGCAGAACACGGAAACATGTCTCTAACTTTCAACTTCATTGGCTATGAAATAGCATAATAATATTTATCAACAAAGTGATAGTTGAAATCACATTTTCCTAACTTCTAATATTGTATCATCAGTTATCTTTGATACATTATATTTTAGAAAAGTGTCTGCTAATTATAGGATTTTTGAGTTATTTTTTTCAGTATTGATTTGTAATTACTTCAAAGGGTCAAGGTCAGAATATATGGGAGACACTATATACATATCTTTATAATGGTTTGCCAAAAAAGTCCATCTAGTCAAGGCTATTGACTAGATGTGGTGTTGGAGAAGACTCCTGAGAGTCCCTTGGACTGAGAGGAGATTCAGCCAGTCCATCCTAAAGGATATCAGTCCTGGGTGTTCACTGGAAGGACTGATGCTGAAGCTGAAACTCCAATACTTTGGTCACCTCATGTGAAGATTTGACTCATTGAAAAAGACTCTGATGCTGGGAGGGATTGGGGGCAGGAGGAGAAGGGGATGACAGAGGATGAGATGGCTGGATGGCATCAATGACTCAATGGACATGAGTTTGAGTAAACTCCGGGAGTTGGTGATGGACAGGGAGGCCTGGCAGACCGCAGTCCATGGGGTTGCAAAGAGTTGGACACGACTGAGTGACTGAAGTGAACTGAACTGATAACAGTTTGAGACATGTTTTATTGACTTCAATGTGTTTAATTTTTATAAATTCTCTCTGTGGGCTTTAAAAATTAATTTTCTAAATATTGAGTGTCAGATATACAACATTCCATGATGATGTAAACGTTGGGTGTGCTACTCAGAATTTCTATATCTAGTATTTGTTAGACTATTTAATCTGTCAGTTTCTATGAGATTAGTGTGATTTATCTATTTCTTCTTATAGTTCTGTTAATGTTTTGCCTGTTATAATTTTTGTTAGATGCATGCATGCCCAGTAATGCTGTATCTTTTGAGTGAAGTGAGTCGGGAGTAATGAAATCTTACCAGGAGTAATGGTAGTCTTGATCTACTGCGACCTCTGTGTTGCTTAAGGTCTATTGTATCATCTCTTAATGTAGATGCACCCGCCTCTTTTCAGTTTGTATTTGCCCCAGAGAAGATCAGGTTCCAGGAAGGATTGGGGGTTTATTTAATCTGTTTTAAATACTTTTTTCTAACTAGGAAGTCCTCATACTTTAAAAGGAAAAGCAGTTCATTAAATTTGTCACTATCATGGATTATCTCAGGCCAGGTCGTCAGGAACAGACACTTGAAGGGAAGGGAACCAAGTCAGAGTGGGATTAGCTTGGCTAGAAGGCAGGTTTATTTCAGTCCTTCCCAGGAAACCTGGGAAGAGGGAAGACACACCTCGGAGTTTTCTGACCAGGAGCACATTCCACGTTTTTGTGTGTATTTGCCATCATTCAGGACTGGCCTTTGATGAGAGGTAGAGTGTGGTGTGAATGGAGAGATGGAGGTGGAGGCTGTGAAAACAATAAAGGGATCTGTGAGCAAGTGGGTGGGAAACTCCCACTTTCAGTTACACTGATAATATTTTTCCACCATCTTGTCTATCCTACAGTTTTTTGCTTCTTTTTCATATCTGTTGATCCCATTCATCTATCTTTATCTATCTATTGTCTATCTATCTACAATCCCTTATTTTTTCCAAATGTAAGTTTAAAGCCATGAATTGTTTATATTTTAGTTAACCTTGGGTATTTAGCGTACTTATGTGTCTATATCTAAAGTCAATCAATATTAGTATATAAACATAGCAGATCTCTTCCTAACTGGTAGTTGATAAACAGAAAGATGCAACTCCAAAAGCCCTCTCAATTTCCCATGCCATTGCTTTAGAGTATTTTATTTTCATTGCTCAAAAAAATGTTGAGAAATAATTTTATCAATATATTTTTTTACCCAATATAACATTTATTTGGATTTGCCCAAAATATATTTATTTATCTTTCCTTTTCATATTCTTCCTTCTCTATTTTTGTTCAGTTCTCTTAAAATTCATCCTTTCTGTAATTCTTTTGGAAAAATTTTATGACACTTCCCTAGTTTAAACATGTCTCTATTTTGCCCCGATGCATGGGGTACACAATTGTTCACTGAGGTACAGTTTACATCAACTCTTTCAAGACACCATTGGTGTTCTGCCTTTACAATCACTGCTGAATCCAGTGTGTTCTCAGAGCAGTTGTATTTTAAATATTTCACTTTACTTTGTGAAGTTATTATATTTAGGTTTTTTTCCCCCATGTACCTCAATCAGAGTGCTCCAACGTTTATTCAGATATTTAACTAACTCTTGGAAAACTGGGATAGAGAAATTCACTGGGCGGGATGCAAATTGCTTGCCTTGAGAGAACAGCCACATGGTTGCCCCAAGTTCACCAGCATCCAAATATCCACAGGGTAGGTGCCCGGTTCTCTGTCAAAATGAATATTCCCCCAACTCCCCTTTGGTCCCAAGGGACCTGAACCTGAGTTCACCATGGTATTAAATTATTGTGAGTTCAGATGTTGAACTCTGTTTTGTGGATTGGAGAATTTTTTAAGACCACTTTCATTGTATGGAAAAATCAGTAATGTACAACCTATGGAGAAAGAGACACAGTCTTCAAGTTATTGGTTCGAAATGAAATTTGGAGTAAGAAACAGAAAAATAAAACAAAATAAATAAGTACCTTAGGAAAAGAAAGCATAACATAATAAGCTTGGACAGGTTAGTGAAATAGCTTGTAAGAAGAACTAGTTTAAACACAATTAAAATCCATATGTCAAAGTGTTCCAAGGATAACTATGTGTGGCCATTCCTGGACTGGGCTTTAGAGTGAACACAAGCAGTCAAGAGAACATAATCTCCACCATATTTACAGTGTGTAAATGACTGTGAAAGCTTAGTTAGGTATTGGGATCCCATATACATTTTCTCGCCTTTTGAACAAACTGAGCTCAACTCCAGGTTATCTTTCTCATAGGGCCCTACTCGTATCTGCTCCTACAGGGTCTTTGTTTAAAGGCTTACATTAGACAGAGTTCTCAGACAAGCTTTTCAGCTATCAGAACTATTTTGTCTGCTCCAAATGCAATTTATTTGTGCTCTAACCACAAATAATATGATCCCAATAGTATTGTCCTGGCTTTCACTCAATTTCACAGGAAAGAAAAAAGAGAGAGAGAAAGAAATGGACTTGTCAGGAACTTTCCTGGTGGTTCAGTGGTTAAGAATTCACACTTTCACTACAGAGGGTGGGGGTTCCATTCCTGGTCAAGAATCTAAAAATCTGTGTGCTGCATGGAGTAGAAAAAAAGCTGATCTGTCTTGCTTTCAAGCCTACTGACTTGTTTACTAATAATATATTTAAGCTTTCCGGACTTTTCTTCTTCCATGTTAATTACAAAATAATTCTATGTGATCGTTTTACATGAGAAATATGTAAATTTCAAGCACAGTTGTTCTATCATTCAGCTTGTTCACACTTTTTGTTATATTTGGAGAAAAAATGCTAATAATTTGACAAACATTTGAGCTTTATTTAGTTTTTGTGTCTTTGAATTAAAGCTCTCAATCTTGATGGTACAGACTTTACTGTGGTTGTGAAAACTAATCAGAGATTGTTGCAGTGGTTTTTGAGTTCATGTCTCAGGACTCAACCTGCCCTAGAGGGACTTGATGATAATTTCCCCCTCTCTTTATGTAGAAACCTCACTATCAGCTAATAATGAGAAAGTGAAAGTGAAAGTGAAGTCGTGTCTGACTCTTTGCGACCCCATGGACTATAGCCCACCAGGCTCCTCCGTCCGTTGAATTCTCCAGGCAAGAATACTGGAGTGAGTTGCCATTCCCTTCTCCAGGGGATCTTCCCAACCCAGGGATCGAACCCAGGTCTCCTGCATTGCAGGGAATCCCAAATAATGAGCAAGGGAGATAACATTTATTGAGCGCCTATTATGATGGGTCAGTTTCAGTGAGTTTGGAGGGCGAGGAAGCAGAAAGAGAGTGGATCACGTCCATAGACTATTTCTGATACTAACCACTGAAGGAAATGCACAGGCAGACAGAGTGAAGCCTCTGGTATATTTGCAAAAGAAAACATTGCCTTTAGGTGTAGAAGCGTGGATGGCATTCACTTATTCACGATAGAATTCACATATTCTTCATATATTAGTTTGAATGAAATGTGCACAGCCTTTGCAAGAATTTCTATGTTTTTCTGGGACAAAACCCTGAGAGTTGTGAGTATCTCACATCATGTGGCAACTACATATTTGATACATTGATTCTCACCATTTTGTGGAAACTGGAATGTGGATAATACAAAATCATAGCAGAATTTCACTGAATTTCCCACTTTGAAAGGGCACTTCCTAGACTCACACATGTCTTTGACAGAAGCACTTACCCAGCATGGTCAAACTGCAGAGAAAACAAAGTCGGCTGGGACACTGGAGAATTCTGATAATGATCGTAGGGCCAGTACTGTTGGAAATTGTTGGCATTTTTTTACTAACCTCAGTCTTGTTATTCTTTTGCTGGACCGTAGCAGCGCTGGATCTATCAGACATCACTCTTTCTGGAACGTTTTCTTACCCATGAAAAACATCACCCAGCCCTGTGGACCAGCTGTGAATGCACATTTTGATCACTATAATTTACGTTTCCTGAGCTCACTCTGCCTGGTTTCCCCTGTAAGACATTACCAGGTCTTGCTGCATTAACTTAGGTTTCAGAGCCAAAATAAAAGAGGTTTAATCTTGCAATTTGTGTGCCATGCTCTCCAAGGAGGAAAGTCCTCATAGCAAGAAAGAATAAGACTGTCTTTAAGAGCTCTCTCTACTTCTGGACAAGGGCAGATTAATTGAGTATATGTTGAGTCAGAGGTAGAAATATTAAGCCTGAAACCATCTCAGAGGCCCCTCAAGACTGACCTAAATGTGCAATTTTTGTTTCCCCTGCTGAGTGGGAAAAATTCCCCTTTTTTTAAGGCTGAGTGCAGCCTTGAAAGCAACATTTTTTTTTTTTTGGTGATGAATATTGCCCAGTTTCTGCTTCTAGGTTTCTGGCACATTGCTGTTTCAGTCAGGTAACAAATGTGAGCAAATAAACAAGAACACACATTCTCTCTCTGTTTTTTCATTTACACATTTCTATCACCAGTACTTTTACTTATTTTCAACCTAGATGCATTAGGACCCGCTTCCTTGTATATCTCAGAAGTAGTATCAATGCCTGATGGAACAAAAGCAAAATATTGTTTGTGGCTTGAGTCTGTAGCATGAATTTTAAACTGAAAAGAACTAGGAAATAAGAGATCGCCTACGTGGAATAAAGACAGTCTTTCGTCTGTTACTCAACTGCTTGTTTTCAGCATGAGACACGATGCTGAGAGTCTGTCCAAGGTCTCTTGTAAATGCAAAGGGAAAACCCAGCTCACAGTGAAAACTCCACGCACAGGTGCTTAAATACTGGGTCTAAAGCAATGTTTAGAAGAATAGCTGCCTAGTGAATGCATCTGACTCACTAAACAAAGGTCCAACAAAGCTAGTGGAGGTGATGGAATTCCAGTGGAGCTGTTTCAAATCCTGAAAGATGATGCTGTGAAAGTGCTGCACTCAATATGCCAGCAAATTTGGAAAACTCAGTAGTGGCCACAGGACTGGAAAAGGTCAGTTTTCATTCCAATCCCAAAGAAAGGCGATGCCAAAGAATGCTCAAACTACCGCACAATTGCACTCATCTCACACGCTAGTAAAGTAATGCTCAAAATTCTCCAAGCCAGACTTCAGCAATACGTGAACCATGAACTCCCTGATGTTCAAGCAGAGGAACCAGAGATCAAATTGCCAACATCCACTGGATCATGGAAAAAGCAAGAGAGTTCCAGAAAAACATCTATTTCTGCTTTGTTGACTATGCCAAAGCCTTTGACTGTGTGGATCACAATAAACTGTGGAAAATTCTGAAAGAGATGGAAATGCCAGACCACCTGACCTGCCTCCTGAGAAATCTGTATGCAGGTCAGGAAGCAACAGTTAGAACTGGACATGGAACAA
>SJYC01047887.1:0-12928 GCA_006408675.1 Madoqua kirkii | reverse complement strand
GAGGTTACACGGGAGCAAGTTCCAAGGGAGTTTAACAGAGAAAAGCGGCTGTAACCTCTAAGGTCAACAGACTGGTCCCGAGAGATATCTGTCTGTGAATTGAGGAAACGACACAGGTCTGGCACGTGATGGCTTTTTACTGGAGTTTTTCCTTCGGGGAAAGGTCCCTTCTCTTTCCTCTGGTCCTGCCCTTTTCCTCTGCTCCTTCGTTCTTCCCTGCCTCTCCCATTTTGCCTTCTCTCTCCCCCTTGTCTGTCACTCACCATCCCTTTTCCAGAAGCCATCCTCTTATCTGAACAGTCGCAATACACAACTTTAATGATTTTTAAATAAAGTAAATTAGTAGTTAAGTTAAAAAATTATACAAAAAATAAAATTGATCTGTAAATGAAGAATTCCAAATAACCAAAGTTGTACTCATTTAAGTTTTTAAACTTTTTATATAAATAGCAGGTGAAATTAATATATATTAGTTATTAATATATTTTCTACCATTGTAAAAAAATCTACAGCAATTTTCAAGTAAAAAAATAATCCTTGTCTACTTCAATTTAGGTATGAAAGCTCTTTTTTTCTTTGACAGATCTAAGAAAATTGATTTTTCTGCTTACAGACCTTCAGGGGAAATTGCTGTGAATTATCCTGCATTTTAGTACATCTTATATAACAAAGGTGACCATTAATCAACATGGATTTCTTTCTTTCTTTGCTCTTTCTTTGCTCTTTCTTTGCAACATGATTGTTCTAGTCTCAGTTTGCATTTTCTTCTTCACTAGAGGGAACTAAGTCTTCAGTTATTAATCAATCAACATTTTTAATTTATTTAAAATATATTAAGTTGAGCTGTTAGAGAGTTGATTCAAATTCAACTTAGGCGTTGATTAAACTTGAAAAACAGCCAAAAAATGGCATAAAATGTATGTAACCGTTGGCCTAACTTTTTCATGCAATATGTGAAGTTTAAAACGTAATTGTCGTTCTTTATATATTTGTGTTTGTCAATGACCTGGCCCATTTTAGAGTTACTATTTGCTGAACTGTTTAATCGGCACAAACAAGAGCTTCCTGCTCCTTGTGGCTGCTCCTAGTCTGTAAGGTATTCTGAAGTGATGGCAATCCTGAACATACCCAATTCTATCCCCAACTCAGGAGAAAAGAAAATTGTCTGCTTTCTCTATCTATTTTTCCCCTTCATCCTGGGGGAAAGTATAAATGGTGGTGAGAGAGGAAAGTGAGAATGTCAGAAAGTAAAAACTGAGGTGACTTTCTCTGAAGGAAACAACAGCTTAGGTCATCTATGCTGTGTGCGTGGCATATCTATCACAGAGATGGGGCAACTTCATACCTGAAAGTGTGAATTCTGGTATCCAAAATTTTTAAAAATTCAGGAAAGAGCATCAGTCGAGCTCCTAAAATATAAATAAAATGAAAGAAAGTGGCATGAAAATTATGAAAACATACCAAAACAACAAGAAAAAGGCAAAAGAGACTTAAATAAAATAACTAGAAGAAAACTGAATGATATGCAAGACTGACTCCCAAAAGAAGAAAGAAAAAAGAGAAAAAAAGATATTTGGAAACTTGATTTCCTTAAAATAGACAATGCAAGAAATGTAAAAGAATGCACATATATTTGAGAATATGACACAAGAAGATATATCTGAAATAAAATAAAATCTGTATTTAAAAATTAAAAGAGGGCATTGTGACCTACAAAATTTAGTCAAAATGCTCCGTGCTAATACATGTCCTACTTGTACTGACAAACTTAGAAGAGGAACAAAACGTGCTGTACTCTTTTAGGTATAAATATCAAACCTACATGAGGAAAAGACCTTCCTTCTTGGGGAGACCGCTTGTCTAAGCACTACCTGCTGAAGACGATGGAAAGTAAATGTAGCTGTGGGCACGCAGAGAAATGGTTCAATAATTCATCTTGATTTTACAATTAGAGAAAGTAATATGAAATAAAGTTTTGAAGTTTTTTGATCTTTCACTAACAGAATTTAAACTGGCATGAAAGCCCAAATTGGGAGTGAATCCAGAATAATTCAAGCAATAGACTTAGAACTAAATTTTTTTTTCCAAACTAAAAACAGAGTTGCCATATGCTTCAGCAATCCCACTCTTGGGCAAATATCCAGCGAAACTATGATTCAAAAAGATACATTTACAGCTGTGCCCATAGCTGCGTTATTGACAATCGCCAAGACAGGGCAACAGCCTAGACGTCCATCAGCTGGTGAGTGGGTGAAGATGTGGCGCATGGATACAGTGAAGCATTACTCAGCCTTAAAAAAATGAAACAATGCCATTTGCAGCAGCATGCATGGACCTGGAGATGATCATATAAGTGAAGCTGGGGCTTCCCAGGAGGCACTAGAGGTAAAGACTCCCCCTGCCATTGCAGAGGATGCAAGAGACGCGGGCGGCTGGACCCCTGGGCCAGCAAGAGTCCCTGAGGTCGGAAACCACAACTCGCTCCAGTGTTCTTTCCTGGAAAACTACATGGACAAAGGAGCCTGGCGGGGGCTACAGTCCATGGGGTCGCAAAGAGTTGGACATGACTAAACACACAGGCACACACGAGCCAAAATAAGTCACAAAAAGCAGCAAATACCCTGTGATGTCACGTATATGTGGAATGTAAACTATGACGCAGCTGAGCTCAGCTACAGAGCAGGAGCAGACTCAGACTCTGGGCAGACTGTCCTCACCAAGGGAGGGGGTGTGGGGGGATGGAGTCAGAGCTTGGGAGAGGCAAACTGCTGTGTAAGGAGCAGATAAACAGCAAGGTCCTCCTGCCCAGCGCAGGGAGCTACATGCAGTGCCCTGTGATGAACCGCAATAGGAGAGAACGCGAAAGAGAGAATGTGTGTGTGTGTGTGTGTGTGTGTGCGTGTGTTGTTGTTCAGCTGCTAAGTCGTGTCCGACTCTGTGGCTCCATGACCGCTGCACGCCAGGCTTACCTGTCCTTCACCATCTCCCGCTGCTTGCTCAGACACATGTCCACACATCGGTGATGCCACCCAGCCATCTCATCCTCTGTCACCCCTTCTCCTCCTGCCCGCAATCTTTCCCAGCATCAGTCTTTTCCGATGAGCTGGACCTTTGCATCAGGTGGCCAAATTAGTGGAGCTTTAGCTTCAGCATCAGTTCTTCCAATAAATATTCAGGGTTGATTTCCTTTAGGATTGACTCATTTAATCTCCTTGCAGTCCAAGGGACTCTCAAGAGTCTTCTCCATATGTATATATATATATGTGTGTGTGTGTGTGTGTGTGTGTGTGTTTATGAATCACTTTGCTATACAGCATAAATTAATATAGCATTGTAAATCAACTATACTTCAAAAAAATTTTAAAGGCTTTTTAAAAGAATTTTTAAATTACACCATTATATTATGAAGAAGGCTTTGCTTTCAGGAGTGATACATGAGGGTGATGCAATCTGACCGATTGCGTATAGCTAGCTGCTACTGTCAACAGCAGCCTGATTCATGGGCTGTTCAGCACTAAAAATAATAGATGGGTCTTCCAGCCGCATTTAAAACTTTAATATTCTTATAAAGTGTGTGCTACAAACCTCACTCCCAAGTAGAACATATTTCAGATATACAGTCAGAAATGGAAATTGGGAAGAAAAAGTCATCAAAAGCAAACACATATCAGTGATGGATCTTTACACAAATGGGCTATTATATCAACATTTACTTCATTTTCTAAAGATGCTGTCCTGAAAGTTCTTTTGATAAATGACTTAGCAATCATTCTATCTGTAAAACGAGATAGGATTATCAGTATATAAAAGGGAATATATTAATATTAGCAAAACTCTTAACCATTTTTAAAGAAACTAGTAAGCTGTTTACCTTGTCATTTTTCTTTAAAAAAAAATCAGTAAGTAAAACACCTTTGTTTCCTGAAATATGTAAAGATTTATATAATTATTTTCCATTTTCCATTTCATGTAAACTCAGGTATGACAGCCAAGGAGGGTATATTTGCACTCTATAATTGCCATCTAGGATGTGTGCAACAATTTGATTGAGTAAGCATACTCATGGAATAACTGACAATGAAGCTTTCTTTCCGTTTCTCATTGTCTCTTAAGGTTAATTTCATGCAGGTAGATTCTTCATGCTATCTCAATGAAATTTAACACAGGGTCCATGAAGTCATTACTTTTAAGAAAAGTGATACATTTGCTTCTACTCAAAAAAGAGTTCAGTTCAATAATTTTTACGTCCACTATAGTGCAAGAATCAAACTATTCCAGATTCGTTTAAGTGAGAGCATCTTCCCTCTGCCTGCGGCCCGCCTGCCGTAAATAAGGAGGCCGGGTTGGTTTCTCTTGCCTCTTTCCCCCGGTAATTTTTCTCTCCTTCTCCATTTGCGGTTGCATTGTCTGCTACCTGTAGGGTCAGAGGAGGCAAGAGAAGGAAAAGAAGCAGAACAGTTGTTGCTGGTAACGTGGCTGTGAAAGGAAGCAAGTCCACGTCAGTCTGCATGGGTGTGTGTGCTAAGTTGCTTCAGTCACGTCTGGCGCTTTGCGACCCACAGACTGTAGCCCGCCGGCGACTCAACCCCGGGATTTTCAGGCAAGAACACTGGAGCAGGTTGGGCCTGGACTAGAGCTTAAAGTGTCCAATACCGCACCATTTTAAGGTTTTCCCGCCCTTCCTGCTTTGCTGTGGTTCCTTTATGTCCAGTTCCTCAATGCAAGAAATTGCGCCTTTCAAAATTCTGGTGAATTTTGCCTCTTGTATCAACCATGGTAACCCTCTCTATGTATAGATAAAATTTATAACTGGAGAAAAATACTTTTGACATGGGGCGTTGAGAAATCTGCAGTTTATTTACGCACATCCACTCTCCTGCCATAGTAGATCATCAAAAGTATGGTATTATCCCAACTTTCTTTTCATTTATAGTCTCAAGAAAACATAAGCTTGAATTATTTATGTGGTAAAGAATTGACCTGTCTATTCTGGAGATGCAGGGTAGATGCCTGGGTGTGGAAGATCCTCTGGAGTGGGAAATGGCATCTTGCCCAGAGAATCCCATGGACGGAGGAGCCAGGCAAGCTGTAGCCCATGGGGTTTCGAGAGTCAGACATGCTTCGTGACTAAACAACAACAGTGAGCGACATAAAAGAGGCAGATTAAAATGTACTGACAATGAGCTTTTTTCCTGGAAAACTGACTTATGACATTTACTTCACAAGAAATCCTCACTCTTCCCAGAAGTTCCCAAGAGAATAAAGACATCAAATTCCCAGGCCTGTGCTCTTCAAGTTGACTTCAAGAACTGGAAGTCTTACTAGCTTCCAGTTTGTAAAATCATATTCTAATTGACGCTTACTTATTCTAAGAAACACATGGAATTCTCCATCTATTGCTCTGTGCATCGCTGGTGGGGTACAAATGGTACAGCCACTTTGGAAGACAGTTTATTATAAAACTGAACATACTCTTAACATACAGTCCTGCAGTCTTGCTTCTTGGTATCTATCCAAGAAGACAAAAACTTGTGTCTACACAAAAACTGAGATGTGGATATTCCTGAGTGCTCAGGTGTGTCCAAGTCTTCTGTGACCCCGTGGACTATAGCCCATCAGCCTCCTCTGTCCATGGGATTTTCTAGGCAAGAATACTGGAGTGGGTTGCCATTTCCTTCTATAGGGGATCTTTCTGACTCAGGGATCAAACCTACGTCCTGAACCTCCTGCATTAGCACACAGATTCCTTACCACTGAGCCACTTAGGAAGCCCACATGGATATTTATAGCAGCTTTATTCACAAACGTCACCAGTTGGAAGCAGTCACGATGTCACTGGGTTGCTGTGTTCAGTTGCTCAGTCGTGTCCAACTCTTTGGGACCCCATGGACTGCAGCACACCCGTCTTCCTTGTCCATCACCATCTCCCGGAGATTGCTCAGACTCCTGTCCATAGAGTTGGTGATCCAACCATCCAACCATCTCATCCTCTGTTGTCCCCTTCTCCTTCTGCCCCCAATCTTTCCCAACCTCAGGGTCTTTTCTAATGAGCTGGCTCATCAGGTGGCCAAAGTATTGGAGTTTCAGCTTCAGCATCAGTCCTTCCAATGAATATTCAGGACTGATTTCCTGTAGGATGGACTGGTTGGATCTCCTTGCCGTCCAAGGGACTCTCAAGAGTCTTCTGCAACACCACAGTTCAAAAGCATCAATTCTTCAGTGCTCAGCTTTCTTTATAGTCCAACTCTCACATAAATCCATGACTACCAGAAAAACCATAGCTTTGACTAGATGGACTTTTGTCGGCAAAGTAATGTCTCTGTTTTTTAATATGCTGTCTAGGTTGGTCATAGCTTTTCTTCCAAGGAGCAAGCATCTTTTAATTTCATGGCTGCAGTCACCATCTGCAGTAATTTTAGAGACCAAGAAAATTAAATCTGTCAGTGTTTCCACTGCTTCCCCATCTATTTGCCATGAAGTGATGGGACCAGATACCATGATCTTCATTTTTTGAATGTTGGGTTTTAAGCCAGCTTTTTCACTCTCCTCTTTCACTTTCATCAAGAGGCTCTTTAGTTCTTCTCTGCTTTCTGCCATAAGAGTGGTGTCATCTGCATATCTGAGGTTGCTGACATTTTTCCCACCTACCTTGATTCTGGTCTGTAACTCAGGCAGCCCAGCATTTCTCATACTGTGCTCAGCATATAGGTTAAACAGAGTAACAGCAGACAGCCCTGTCATACTCCTTTCTCAATCTTGAACCAGTCAGTTTTTCAGGGTTCTAACTGTTGCTTCTTGACCCACATACAGCTTTTTCAGGAGGCAGGTAAGATGGTCTGGTGTTCCCATCTTTTTAACAGCTTTCCACAGTTTGTTATGATCCACACCATCAAAGTCTTTAGCATAGTCAGTGAAACAGAGGTAGATGTTTTTCTGGAATTCCCCTGCTTTGTCTACAACCCAGCAAATGTTTGCAATTTGCTCTCTGGCTCCTCTGCCTTTTCTAAACCCAGCTTGGACATTTGAAAGTTCTTGTTTCACATGCTGCTGAAGCCTAACATGCAAGGTTTTAATCAGGACCTTACTAACGTGGGAGGTGAGTGCAGTTGTCCAATGGTTAGCACATCCTGTAGTGCTATACTTCTTGGGAATTGGAATGAGGCTTGACCTTTTCCAGATGAATATTATTCAGCACTGAAAAAGAGGTACTGAACCATAAAAGACACAGAGGAAACCTAAATGCATATTTCTAAACGAAAGAAGACAATCTGAAAAGGCTTTGTGCTGTATGATTACCATTATATGACATTCTGGATAAAGCAAAACTACAAAGATAGTTAAAAAAAGAAAGAAAGAAAGAAAGAAAGAAAGAAAGAAATTGGTGGTTGGGCAAGAGGTGAGGATAGGAGCAGGAGAGTATGAACAGGCTGAGCACAGAGGATTTTTAGGATAGTGAAGACACTCTGGGTGATTCTGTGAACAAATGCATCATGCATTTGTCCAAACCCATGGAGAAGGCAATGGCACCCCACTCCAGCACTCTTGCCTGGACAATCCCATGGACGCTGGAGCCTGGTGGGCTGCAGCCCATGGGGTCACTAAGAGTCAGGCATGACTGAGCGACTTCACTTTCACTTATCACTCTCATGCATTTGAGAAAGAAATGGCAGCCCACTCCAGTGTTCTTGCCTAGAGAATCCCAGGGACAGGGAGCCTGGTGGGCTGCCGTCTATGGGGTCACAGAGTCAGACATGACTGAAGTGACTTAGCAGCAGTATAGAGTGGACAACACTGAGAATGACTCTAAGGTGAAGTGTGGACTCTGCATGGTTTGGATGTCTCAGTGCAGGCTCATCATTTGTAACCAAGGTGCTGCTATGTTAGGGGAGGCTGATGGGCAAGGCTGTGCGGGGTGAGGCTGTGCGTGTGGAGGGGCAAGACTGTGTGTGGGTCAGGGCGAGGGACAGGAAGGAAACAAGAAACCTTTGTGCTTCCTCTCAGTTTTAATGGGAATCTAAAGCTTTTCTTAAAAAAAAATCTTTAGAAATAGCTTGTCAGTTATAACACATAAAAATTAAAATGGTAATAACTTTAGAGTCAGTTCAGTTCAGTTCAGTCGCTCAGTCATGTCCGAATCTTTGAGACCCCATGAATCGCAGCACGCCAAGCCTCCCTGTCCATCACCAACTCCCGGAGTTCACTCAGACTCATGTCCATCGAGTTGGTGATGCCATCCAGCCATCTCATCCTCTGTTGTCCTCTTCTCCTCCTGCCCCCAATCCCTCCCAGCATCCGAATCTGTTCCAATGAGTCAACTCTTCACATGAGGTGGCCAAAGGACTGGAGTTTCAGCTTTAGCATCAGTCCTTCCAAAGAAATCCCAGGGCTGATCTCCTTTAGAATGGACTTGTTGGATCTTCTTGCAGTCCAAGGGACTCTCAAGAGTCTTCTCCAACACCACAGTTCAAAAGCATCAATTCTTCAGCACTCAGCCTTATTCATAGTCCAACTCTCACATCCATACATGACCACAGGAAAAACCATAGCCTTGACTAGACATACCTTAGTCGGCAAACATCAATTCTTCAGCACTCAGCCTTATTCATAGTCCAACTCTCACATCCATACATGACCACAGGAAAAACCATAGCCTTGACTAGACATACCTTAGTCGGCAAAAAGTAATATCTCTGCTTTTCAATATGCTATCTAGGTTGGTCATAACTTTTCTTCCAAGGAGTAAGCGTCTTCTAATTTCATGGCTGCAGTCACAATCTGTAGTGATTTTGGAGGCTCCCCCAAAATAAAGTCTGACACTGTTTCCACTGTTTCCCCATCTATTTCCCATGAAGAGATGGGACCGGATGCCATGATCTTCGTTTTGTGAATGTTGAGCTTTAAGCCAACTTTTTCACTCTCCTCTTTCATGTTCATCAAGAGGCTTTTTAGCTCCTCTTCACTGTCTGCCATAAGGGTGGTGTCATCTGCATATCTGAGGTGATTGATATTTCTCCCAGCAATCTTGATTCCAGCTTGTGCTTCTTCCAGTCCAGCGTTTCTCATGATGTACTCTGCATATAAGTTAAATAAGCAGGGTGACAATATACAGCCTTGATGTACTCCTTCTCCTATTTGGAACCAGTCTGTGGTTCCATGTCCAGTTCTAACTGTTGCTTCCTGACCTGCATACAGATTTCTCAAGAGGCAGGTTAGGTGGTCTTGTATTCCCATCTCTTTCAGAATTTTCCACAGTTTCTTGTGATCCACACAGTCTAAGGCTTTGGCATAGTCAATAAAGCAGAAGTATATGTTTTTCTGGAACTCTCTTGCTTTTTCCATGATCCAGCGGATGTTGGCAATTTGATCTCTGGTTCCTCTGCCTTTTCTAAAACCAGCTTGAACATCAGGGAGTTCGCAGCTATAAAAACATTTGATTATGTTTACTTATAAAGTTGAATAGCATTATTTTTAAAATGATACTGATTGTACACCCAGACTTTTATGATGATGCTTGAATTCAAAATGACAACTTTATTTTTGCTAATAATCACAAACTTATGAAGCTTTATTTGATGTAGGTAGGCAGGTTAATTTATTCATGAAAATTTTAAGATGAAAAATCTTAGATGATGTAATGTATGTAATATTATAGCTGATATTTTCAGGCTGTGGAAAGCTACATCTCCAAATAAAACCATTAATCAAGCTGTCCTTGAAAATGGCAAGTTTCATAGCTATAACAGGATATTCACTCTATTAATCAGTCAAATGTGATCTTTCTTAAAACTATTAAAATACATTGCAAGGAATACATTTGATTTAGTAATTGCTTTGTATCATTTTTCTATTACCATTTTAGTAACCTATTTACCACAACACTTTAAACGTTAGCTTGAGTGAACAAAACACTGGACCCAAAAGAAAAAAAAATTGTTTTTAATTGTAGGGTTTGTAATTTACATGTCATCTTTGAAGAAGGATCCATTAGGCTACAGTCTATCCAAAAAACAAAGGAAAAGAAGGAAGGATGAAAGGGAAGAAGGGAAAGGGAAGAGGAAGGAAGGGAGGAAGGGGTAAAGGGAAGGAAAGAGGGAGAAAAATGTAATAATCTCATGAAATAATCTCCATGTGATCATGTCCACATTGCAAAGTACAAGGAAAGTCAGGCGTGACCTGAAGACTCCCATCATTTTTTTGTCTATGGGGAAATTCACTCAGCGATTTAATTTAGAGAATATCTCAGTAACTAAAATATGATTAAATTGAAAACCTTAACGTGGGAATCTGCAAAGAGAAAAGGCAATCACAAAGAGCTCCATAGTTGTCTCTTTGACAGCAGAGCTTTTCCTGTACCAGTACCCTTGCTGAATCTTTGTATGCCCTCTCTACTCCTCCCCTACAAGTGCTAAAAGCACTTGGGAAAAGAGAAGAAAGAAAAAAGGGAGAAAGTAGAAAGGATTTGGGACCTCCCTGGTGGCCCAGGGACCAAGACTCCGCACTCCCAAGGAACGAGTGGGTCCGCTCCCTGGTCAGGAAACTAAGTCCCAGGTGCTGTAACAACAAGCCCCGGGGCAACCTAAATAAATAAGAACGTAGGAGAGATTTAAATGGAGAAGGTAGATGGAGAATCTTAGGCTAGGAAAGGAGGAAGGAAAGAAAGAAGGGAGAGAGGAAGGAAATGACTCCCAAGAAGGAAAGAAGAGGCATCCCTTTGGTGTATTCTTTATAACTCAGAACTTAATGAAAATCTTCATGGATTGCAAGAAAAGGAGAGAGGAAGGAAAGAAGGAAATACTAGAAAATCTCTCTATCTGGCAAATTGTGTCTTACAGAGAATTTAAAACGTTGCTAAAACTTTATGAAATATTTGAAAGATCTTAGATTAAAACTAAAATAAAGTGGTAGCACAAGGGTTATAAATCAGAATTTTAAATCAATAGAAATTGCTGTTGGGAATGTTATCTGTTGCTCTAGAAAGTAATTATAGCTCTGCATCATCTTGTTATGAAGTACCTTGGAGGATGGAGTCTAAATAAACTATTGTGATTTCTTTGTTTTCTTTTTTGTAAAATATACTTAAAGGAAAATTTTATAAAATATGCTTAAAGGAAAACCTTAAAGTAAAATTTTACTTTATTTTAGCGCTCTTAGAAAAATATTTATTCCCACAGCCAACATGCAGTCAGCAAATACAGATGCAAACATGTACATAATTATTGACGATTCATTTCCTACCCATCTTCCCAGCCTGCAAGCCATTCAAACACATTAAGAGAGGTCAGATCCTCTGCAGTTAACCCAAACCAATGGGCTCATCATGCAAAATATCTATCTTCCCAATCCCAACAGCATAGACACTTAGAATTTAATTTCAGTAACTTAGTAAGGAGAAGTTAACCTAAAGTTTGAGAGATAAGACATTGTTGTTGATTGTGCGAGCAGGCTTAGAGTTATCTCTGACGCTTTGTGACCCCATGGACTGTGGCCCACCAGGCTCCTCTGTCCATGGGATTCTCCAGGCAAGAATACTGGAGTGTGTGACCATGAGCTCCTCCAGGGGATCTTCCCAACCCAGGGATCAAACCCATGTCTCTTAAGTCTCCTGCAATGGCAGGGGGTTCTTTACCTCTAGCACCACCTGGGAAGTCCATTGGGACTGATTACATTTTCCAAGGAACTTAGTTCAGTTCAGTTCAGTTAAGTCCCTCAATAGTATCCAACTCTTTGCGACCCCATGAATCGCAGCACGCCAGGCCTCCCTGTCCATCACCAACTCCCAGAGTTCACTCAGACTCACGCCCATTGAGTCAGTGATGCCACCCAGCTTAGTAGTTACTCAGAAAGTCCTATTTTAATCCAATTCTGTAACTGAAAATCTTCCAAATGTGGTGCAATGTCAGGGAACCACACTGCAAGGTCTTGCCGTGGAAGTGAAGAGTGTCAGGAGATGCTATGAGTCCTACTTAGGGCGCATTTGCCCTCATTCGCGCCTCTGTTAGTTCTTTACGCTCTTTGCCCTGTCTATGCCATGGAGTCTGAGGGTGACTGAACCTTTACTGTATGAGTGGAAAGAAAGTACTCTGCAGAAAGGGATTAGCAGAGTACAAAAAAGGAGGGGCTAGAACTGCATTTGCTTGTGATTACAGAGAATTGAATTGCTCCCATTTATCAGCTGTTATAATATAGTATGCATATCATACAGCCCTCTTCTTACAAATGAAGAAATTGAGGAGCAAAGAGGAAGATGACTTTTCCAAGTCCCTGCTAATGGAGAGTGCTGGGCTTTCCTTCCTGTTCTTTCTGCACTCACATGCCTGAGTCCTGTTCACCTCTTTGCAGCCCCGTGGATGGTAGCCCACTAGGAACCTCTGTCCTTGGAATTCCCCAGCAAGAATACTGGAGGAGGTTGCCATCTCCTTCTCCAGGGGATCTTCCCAGTCTAGGGACTGAATCTGCGTCTCTTGCATCTCCTGCGTTAGCAGGCAAGGTCTTTGCCTCTGCACCACTTGGGGAGCCCTCCCTTTTCTTTCTACGTGTTCAAAAACTAAGGACTTTATCACAATTGAAATCAAAGACATAGCCTTTCAAAAAGTTTTTTAATAATAATGTTAATACCTCAAATGGTGTCTGTATTCATTCACTAAATGTATTCGTCATTTTTTATTTTCATTATTTGCATAAAATATAGTTCCTGGATTCAAATTGTGTGACGGTGAAGGGTTTCCACCAGCAACAGCAAGCAATGCTATATAATCTAGTCTGTAGGTATCCTACAACTTGATGTCCTACAATTCAGTTCAACTTTTTCTGACACTGTCTACCAAGAGAAAAGATCAGAGCTCACAATTTAAGGGTTCCACCTTAAATTGGCACCTCACTCAGGTGCCAACTGCAAGCCCAGATTACTGCCTGTGCTTCTGACCAACTA
>SJYC01047884.1:0-43116 GCA_006408675.1 Madoqua kirkii | reverse complement strand
AAAATAAAGTCTGACACTGTTTCCACTGTTTCCCCATCTATTTGCCATGAAGTGATGGGACCCGATGCCATGATCTTCGTTTTCTGAATGTTGAGCTTTAGGCCAACTTTTTCACTCTCTTCTTTCATGTTCATAAGGGGCTTTTTAGTTCTTCTTCACTTTCTGCCATAAGGGTGGTGTCATCTGCATATCTGAGGTGATTGATATTTCTCCCAGCAATCTTGATTCCAGCTTGTGTTTCTTCCAGTCCAGCGTTTCTCATGATGTACTCTGCATATAAGTTAAATAAGCAGGGTGACAATATACAGCCTTGACGTACTCCTTTTCCTATTTGGAACCAGTCTGTTGTTCCATGTCCAGTTCTAACTGTTGCTTCCTGACCTGCATACAGATTTCTCAAGAGGCAGGTCAGGTGGTCTAGTATTCCCATGTCTTTCAGAATTTTCCACAGTTTCTTGTGATCCACACAGTCTAAGGCTTTGGCATAGTCAATAAAGCAGAAGTATATGTTTTTCTGGAACTCTCTTGCTTTTTCCACGATCCAGCAGATGTTGGCAATTTGATCTCTGGTTCCTCTGCCTTTCCTAAAACCAGGTTGAACATCAGGAAGTTCATGATTCATGTATTGCTGAAGCCTGGCTTGGGGAATTTTGAGCATAACTTTGCTAGCATGTGAGATGAGTGCAATTGTGTGGTAGTGTGAGCATTCTTTGGCATTGCCTTTCTTTGGGATTGGAATGAAAACTGACCTTTTCCAGTCCTGTGGCCACTGCTGAGTTTTCCAAATTTGCTGGCATCTTGAGTGCAGCACTTTCACAGCATCATCTTCCAGGATTTGAAATAGCTCCGCTGGAATTCCATCACCTCCACTAGCTTTGTTCATAGTGATGCTTCCTCAGGCCCACTTGACTTCACATTCCAGAATGTCTGGCTCTAGATGGGGTGAGTCTAAAAGTTCTAGTCTACTTAGATTAGTTCTCAAGGTAACCAATCCCTTCCTTAGGTAGGATCAAAAAGTGACCCATTAACATAACAAACTGTGTGTCTTCTGAAATTCTAAAGGTTTCTGTAGCTCTTCGCCAGAAATGGGGGCAAAAACCAAATACATATTTCTTATAAATGACAGTATCACAATAGTGAATATCATATCTTTTTTTTCAGCAAGCACACCATAAACAATTAAAGAATTCAGAAGGAAAGTTTTTCTTTGTTTGGAAGTTTCAATAGTGTATAATTGATTACAATTTACTTGCTTTCAGACAAGTTATTTAATTTGATCCATTGATATTATGGTAAAGTAGGCAGGGTACTATTACTATCTTGTTTTACAGATAATGAGACTAAGGGTCATAGGGTTTCCATTTATTTCCCAAAGTCTCAGAAAATTAGGTTATGAAACCAAGACATAAAACCCGGCCTTCTGACTCCACATTCAGTGTGCGTCTAATCATCTGGTTCCCGTGTAATTAATGTGACACTCATTTCCATGAGAATGAACACTGAAACATTTTTAAAATATTTTAAATGCTTCAGGAACAAGGTAGAGCATAAAAGTTTCCTTAAGAAACTTTTCTTTAAAAAGATTTTATGCACATTTTATTTCAGTTTTAAGAGGCTAAATTTGAGGTTTAAAAGCCTAGTTTTCTCCAAATATTTGCAAATATTATCAATTTATTGGAAAAGATCAATAAACATACTGGGGCAAAAACATCAACAAAAGTGCAACCTTCAACGTTTATTCTTTTCAAAGTATGCCACTTGCCAATCCTTGTAAGTTAACAGTTCCTTTGAGTTAAGTGAGATTTTATGATAGAAATGCACACAAATCTGTCTGAAGTCAAAAGTCAAGCTTAATACCAAAGAGAAGTAGGCACTTTCACTCTGCAAAACTGGGGTGAGAGATGTAAAGCTATGATAAGCAGTCCAAAGCTATTAAATTCTGTAAATCCTATTGAAACGATGTACCACCTGGCATTAGAAATCTGGCAAAGCTTCAAAGAGAAAGAAATAGTAAAAACTCGATCTGCATTCATGCTCCAGTGGAATCCACCTCAGACTAACTTGAGAACTTCAACACTCTTCACTGAGATCCAGAATTTCTCAAATCAGCTGAGGGCAGAGTAAAATGGCCTGAGCTCACCTCCCAGCATGACCACACCAAAATCACAACTATCTGCAGAACAACCGTGGAAGGAAAAAAAAAAAAACCAGAAAACCTGACACCCACCAGAGAAGAGCTTGTACAACTAAAGATATAAAGAAAGAAGAGGAGGTGGGAGGAGGGGCGCTTGTGTTTGCCTGCCAAGTCGCTTAGTCGTGTCCGACTCTTTGTGACCCCATGGCCTGTAGCCTGCCAGGCTCCTCTGTCCATGGGATTCTCCAGGCAAGAAGACTGGGTTGGGTTGCTATGCCCTCACTCAAAAATCAAATCCCATAACCCCAGGGTGGGCGACCCACACACTGGAGAATATAGTGCAAAGTTTCTTCTGTAGAAGTGGAGTCCAGAGCCCCAAGTCAGGTTTCCCAGCCCAGGCGTCCCGCACCAGGAAGACAAGCCCTCTGACGCTTTGGTTTTGAAGGCCAGCGATGCCTTTCTGCAGGAGCCCACAGGACAGGGGAAATAGGGGCTTCATTCTTAAAGGGCGCCCTCAGAATCTCAGGCACGCCCGAGACCAAAGGCAAGGCAAGAGCAGCGATTTGATCCAAGCCTGGGCAAGACCGACCTGCTGGTCTTGGGGCGTCTCCTGGGAAGGTGGGAACAGCGGAGGGGTGAGGGGGAATGCGCGAGCGGACACAGGACACACTGAGGAAAATTCACGGTAAACGCTCCTGGCCGCTGAGCGATTGCCTCATTAGCATCAAGATCCCGCTCCACCCACAGCCTGCGAGCTCCTGCGCGTGAGCTCCGTTGCAGGAAGGGGTGCTCCCTTGCTCGCTTGCTAGGTCCAGTCCAACTCTTTGCAACCCCGTGGACTGACCAAACCCCACCAGGCTCCTCTGTCCATGGGATTCTCCAGGCAAGAATGCTGAAGTGTGTGACCATGAGCTCCTCCAGGGGATCTTCCCGACCCAGGGATCGAACCTGTGGCTCCTGCACTGGCAGGTGGGTTCTTCACCGCTGAGCCACCTGGGAAGC
Source organism: Madoqua kirkii (assembly GCA_006408675.1). Lineage (NCBI taxonomy): Eukaryota > Metazoa > Chordata > Mammalia > Artiodactyla > Bovidae > Madoqua > Madoqua kirkii. The sequence goes on along the minus strand of SJYC01047884.1, from coordinate 39,980 downwards.
CTGCTGGGACGCCTCAGGGCCAGTGCCTAACTGGGAGGGGACACAGCCGCACCCATCAGGACACAGGCTGTCTGTCGACTAGGGAGCCTGGCAGCCGCCTCTGGACACGTCCCTAGACAGGGCCTGGGGCCCAGACCCAGCTCCACCTACTAGTGGACGGGCACAGGCCCCTCCCACCAGGGCTGCACCAGCCTCTAGCAGAGCCTCACACACCAGGAGGCACCACCAGAGTCATGGAATAACAGGGCCCCATCCCTGCCCACTAGCAGACCAACGTCAGGACACACCAGCCCCCATACCCAGAGTGTCAGGAGCCAGCCCCCACCATCAGCAATCTGAAACCGGCTCTGGGACCCCTGAACCCTGCAAATGAGCCTCCAGGACCCAGCTCTGCCTACCAGTTTTCTTGTTACTTTCAGTTGCTTAGTCGTGTCCAACTCTTGGGACCCCATGGACTGTAGCCCGCCGGGCTCCTCTGTCCGTGAGATTTGGCAGGCAAGAGTACTGGAGTGAGTAGCCATTTCCTCCTCCAGGCGATCTTCCAGACCCAGGAACTGAACCTGTGTCCACCGCATTGCAGGGGAATTCTTTGCCACCGAGCCACCTGGGAAGCACCCTGCCTGCCGTAGCCCAGCACTAATTCTAGGATCTGGTTTCCCCTGCCAGTGAGTGGGCAACGGAGTCTTCAGGTCAGTAACTCTGCCCACCAGTGAGCCAGTGCTAGTCCCTGGGTCCCCTAGGACTCTGCAGCCAGCCAGCTTGCGACCAGGGCCGGATAAACAGCAGCCTGCACACCAGGCAGAGTCTGCAGACCACCTAACTAGGGCCCAGACAGCTCACCCACATAGTCAGCCCCCCTGCCACAAAAGAAGGACCTCACGTGAACTGCATTTAGCATTACAAAGGCCAGAGATTTAGCAAGGGGAGATGAGCCGCTCCTGAGGTGCTCACCTCTTCAAAACAGAACAAGATCTCGCTGTCGCAAATGACTGAAACCTATAACAAAGCAGGTCAGTGCATTCGGAAGAACCCCAGAATGTCTGTTTAGATGTCTAGATGTGCAGATACCCATCACACTTTCATTCATAATATAATATAGTGCCACAAATAACTCTGTGGACCTACTCTGTAAATATCTGTGCTGACAACAGAAATACAACAAGAATTATGAGGCAAAAACCATATTTGTCATTGATCTATCTCATTTTCTAATGTTTTAAAATTCCACAACTAACCCCCATCTTAGAATTTAATATATAAGGAATTGTGAACCAGTAACTATTCATTGTGCAATATATTTCTTCAATTGTGAAACAGCATTGTTCAATATATTTCTTTAATCAAAGTAAATTTTATTTTCAATGCTTTAAAATTTAGTTAAACCTAAGAAAACTTACATATCTTTAAATAAGCTTAAAATAAAAGAATGCTTTCTCAACAGAAAAGCAAAGGGATGTTTTAAGAAATAAAAAGTTATTAAGTTTGCTTTGAATAAATTCTTGATTTCTGTTTGTCTCTCTTTTTGAGCATTTTTCAAAACTTTGGTTAACTTTTTGAGCATAATTCTTGTTTAGCAAGTATCCCAGATAAAACTTTATATTCTGTAGAGTAGGCATTCTTATTAACCTGAGGATTCATAGATATAAAATGCAGACATATTTGTGTATGTTCACCTGTTCTTGTGGCCAAATATACTTTTCTGGCAAAAGAGACTGCAGGGAGTTTAAAAGCTCCAGGTGAAAATATTGTTATTTTGAAAATTTACTTTTGTCTCTAATGTGGGAAGCGCTGGTTCGATTCCTGGATCGTGAAGATCCCTGGAGAAGGGATGGGCCACCCACTCCAGTGTTCTTGAGCTTCCCTTTCGGCTCAGCTGGTGAAGAATCTGCCTGCAATGCAGGAAACCTGGGTCTAATCCCTGGGTTGGGAAGATGCCCTGGAGAAGGGAAAGGCTACTCACTCCAGTATTCTGGCCCGGAGGATTCCATGGACAGAACAGGACTGAGCAACTTTCACTTTCTTTCACTATAAGTCTGTCTTCAACAGTGCCTTTAAACTATAAAAATAAATTGGAATATGCTCCAATTTGAAGTAAAATGTGAAATATTTAAGTGCAGTTGCCTGATAAATTTATTTATGACAAGGAGTAATACCTAAAATAAGCTAATTTGTGGCTAGATTTTATGACTTTGCCAAAATGAAGAGGAGATAATTTTCACTAGTTCGAGATGATTTTAAATGGATTAAAATGGTTTCCTTTAGTAATTCTTTGGGGCATTTGAATTTTTTTCTTTTCAAAACTTCATCTTCCATTGATTGAGATGATGTGGCAGACAAATAATTTAGTTCCAAATGACACCATTCAAAACAATAATATAACAAATACTGGCTTATGAAAATTTCAGTCTAAACCACAGAAAGGTGAGAAGAATTAGACATTGTAACTTCAAGTAACTCTTCTGTCTCAGAGCCTTGGCCACGGCTTATCTTAATTTTATTTTGTTATTGTAAAAGTATGGTATTCAGTGGTTTTCAAATTATTCTGGAGACTGAAGCAATCTCAAGTGTTACTGATTGGTTAGTATGACAGAAAACCTCTTATTCCAATTATCTGCAGATTCTACCTAAAAGACATTGCTAATGAAATGCAATTGGAAATTTCTGAAAACCACTTGTGTGTAGAGAAAGAACAGGGAAGGAAAGAGGATGCTGGAATTATCCTATTGAGCAAAAGGCACCGCATCCCAAACAGTGTGTCCTGGGAGGCCAGTGGGAGAGCAATGAGGAGGCTCTGAAACCGTCAGGCTTTGGTGCCCCCTGTCCCTTCAGCTGGGGTGTTCATGGACGGCGAGGAGACGTAAGCTGCAGATGCAGGTGGAAGGCCAAGTGCATCAGCTGAATAAGATGCAAGCAGCCTGGCATGACTGATGCCAACCAGGGTAAAGCACACCTTCAAAAGGAACTTTGTTTCTGGAAAGGCAGGTAGAAAAATCGAACTTGACTTTGAACAAATAAGAATCCTTATTCCATCCAGAAAGCATAAAACATACTTGGCTCTGGGACATACTTGGCTCTTTGCGCAGTTCATCTTTTCTGGGTTTTTTGGTTTGTTTGTTTGTAAGTGGGGATATAAGCACCAACCTAATTCAGATTTGCTGTCGACAAAAATACGTACAGATACAGCGGTAAAAGACTTTGAAAATAGGGGGAATTTCATGTCCTTTTCTGTATTTCCTAAGTATTAATAATCAAAAACTTTCCTTCTTCAAATATTTCCAATAAATATTAATCGGCCAACATTGATAGAACATCTAATAGGTTACACTTGGTGAATGCTAAGGCATGGAAGTTGGAAAACATAAAAATGTCCCTCTCTTTCTTTAAGGCTTGAAGTACATGGCAAAGTCCCTTGCACATATTAGTCACTCCATAAATATTTGTTGAATTTCTTCAATTTTAGTAGGAGAAGATTAAAGGGCAACTATAAGGCATCCTATTCAGAGAAGGCAATGGTGCCCCACTGCAGTACTCTTGCCTGGAAAATCCCAGGGGCGGAGGAGCCTGGTGGGCTGCAGTCCATGGGATCGCACAGAGTTGGACACGACTGAAGCAACTTAGCAGCAGCAGCATAAGGCATCTTATTAAGAAATAAGAGCAAAATCATGTATTTCAAACTGAAAGCAAGGAAGCACTTCATTGATTTTTCCAAGTAGAAGGTACAATAAAATAAAAAAAAAGATTCAAAGAATGTTTTTCCTATACCCCAAGGAACGAGATGCTGACCAGGATAAAGCACAACCTTCAAAAGGAACTTTGTTTCTGGAAAAGTAGGCAGAAAAATCAAACTTGATTTTCAACACCAAAAACAATCACAAAATTACAAATGAAATTGACCTTCAAGAGGAAAATATTTCCTATAAGAAATATTCCAGCAGGAATTAGAATCCAACTTTGCATAATTAAACAAACAAAATTAAATAGATTTTCCTTTGAAAATTAAATGTGGTTTATCATTTGGGAGCTCTGATGCCCTCACTTCTTCACTCAACTTGATAGATTGCCGATTAAAAAGTAATCACATAATGGGGCATAATTGAAGCCCCACGAGGTGATTCTTCATATTACTGTGGTGCCGAGCACATTCTTCTCCAGTGAGCCAATTAGCCGTAAACTGCCTGAGTAGCAGCAGCAGTCGCTCAGTTGTGTCCACATAGGATCTTTGTGACCCCAGGGACTGTGGCCTGCCAGGCTCCTCTGTCCATGCGCCTCTCCAGGCAAGAATACTGGAGTGGGGAGCCATTCCTTTCTCCAAGGGATCTTCCCGACACAGGGATTGAACCTGGTTCTCCCCAACCTCGCAGGCAGATTCTTTACTGTCTGAGCCACCAGGGAAGCCGGATACACTGCCTAAAGGGCTATTATAAAGATAAAGGTTCCCACAATAGTTGACTGTTTATTGTCGAGGCCTGAGTGTGTTGCTCTGTGCTGGGGTTGAGAACACCCAGAGTATGTCTAAGAGTTAGTTTGGCAGCAAGTTGCTTGAGTGACTGGAGCATGGCCTTTTTACAGACAGAGCCTGACGACATAACTGTGAGCTGAGATGCAGATAATAAACGCAGTCAAAGCCAGGTTAGCGGTGAGAGGGTAAGCCTTGCCTGACCAGAAGCTGTCACAGGATAAGCTAGGAAAAACAGCAACCGAAACCCGCTGGACCTGGGCTTTAATAACCCAGGATAGTTCAGATAGCCCCAAGTCAGCCACTGATGAAGCAATCTATCAACTGCTTTAAGTGGAGGCTAGACTCCGTCAGGAACCCAGTGGCCTTGTCCCAGGCTGTGATCAGGAGCTCAGCCACGTGGTGAGAAGGTGTGATTCTCCACATGGTTTGGGTGCATTGTTTTAACTTTTGGCATCTCATTTGCTCATCAGAAGCCCTGGCAGACCCAAGGACTACCGTCAGGACTTGAGAGACCCTGAAAGCTGGATGTCTCCCCAGGAAATTGAATCTTCACTTCTCACATCCCCTCACAGTCCAACAGACATCCCCATATGCCATCAAAGCAGGTTGCCAGCCCTATTATGTGTGGGCCTCAATCAATCCAATCAGTTGTAGACCTGAATAGACCAACAGCAGCAACAGCAACAGCAAAAATGACAAGTCAAGGGGAACTCTTCCTGCCTGAGCCGGTGTCATTAGCTTTTGCTGCCTTTGAACTTGAGTTGAAACATCAGCCCTTCTTGGGCTTGGAGTCTTTTGGCTTTCAGGCTAGATTCACACCATCTGTTTGCTGGAGAAGGTAGTCAAGAGAATGTGACCACTGCCTGCCTCTCAAGCTGAACTCGGCCGTTGACGGCGCTTCACCCCGTCCTGTCCTGGGAATGGCTGAATGGAAAGAGTTCAGCTCTGGATGGAATTTCAGGTTCAAAGTCTATCACTGCTAAGCCTTCTGACATGGGGTACTTTGTTTCTGTGTGTGTTTCTAAACTGAGGTCTAGGCGGTTGGCAGCACTGTGCTAGTTTCTGCCATGTGGCAAGTGAGTGAATTGCACGAGCTGCCCCGCTGCTCAGACCCCCAGTCCTGTCCAGCTCTGTGACGCTGTGGACTGTGGCCCACCACGCTCCTCTGTCCATGGGGTTCTCTTGGAAAGAATGCTGGAGTAGGGTGCCACTTCCTGGGTGCATGTCAGGATCGAATGTCTCCAACGTTTCCTGCACTGGGTGCTGCCAGCTGGGAAGCGCACAGTTAACATCCATGTAAACTGATCACTTCAGGTCTTTATTTGTTTTCACTGGGAAAACTGGGATGATGATGATGCGGTAACTCTTGCTCCAAATATCACACTAGGCTTTTACAGAAACTATTCACTTTCACTTTTCACTTTCATGCACTGGGGAAGGAAATGGCAACCCACTCCAGTATTCTTGCCTAGAGAATCCCAGGGATGGGGGAGCCTGGTGGGCTGCCATCTATGGGGTCGCACAGAGCCGGACACGACTGATGCGACTTAGCAGCAAATGGAATAAAGAGTATGAAATTGAATAGCATTCTTGAAAGTTTAGCTCAGCTGCCATTTTCCACAATAAAGCCTTTCTGATCCCTTCATTTCCTTTTCCTGTCCCCCTTGTACGCTCTCGCTTTTCTGACCCCTGAGTTGCTTGGGTTTTTTTATCAGTACTTTCTAATGGCAACTTTATTCCTTCCTGTTAAAATAATTAGATTGTAAATTTCTGAAGATAGAACTCCATGTGTAAGTCATCCTTTGGCAGTGCAAGATATTTCTAGAAAATTTCTTATGTGTCATAAATGTTCACAAAGACCAGTTGAGGAATTAAGCAAACCTGATTCCTGATGAACTTAACAAATAAGCAATTCATCGATTCACTAGATGTTTATTTCTTAATCAACAGTAACCTACTTATGAAAAATTTTTGCATGAGATGATTTCCACATTCTTTTTTGAAAAAGTGTGTACATGGATAATGTACATTTTAGGGTTATCTGATGTCGTCAATAAAAAGGCAAAGGATAGCCCCTCAGGCTAGTCTGCTTTTTGAAGGAATCCTTGGCAACTTGGGAAATGTTGTGCGCTGTGTTAGCTACTCAATCATGTCCAACTCTTTACGACTCCATGGACTGTAGCTTGCCAGACTCCTCTGTCCATGGGCTGTGCAATGTTGGGGTCTAGGGAAAGGATCCCTTGAAAGACTGAAATGGTGTTTCTCTACCTAAAGAAGTTGAAGCACTGGAGAGAATCCTAATTTTTTTTTTTTTTAAGAAACTAAAGTTATAAGTGGTCCACTGGAGAAGAGAATGGCAAACCACTTTAGTAGTCTTGCTTTGAGAACCCCATGAACAGCATGAAAAGGCAAAAAACAGAGCACTGAAAGATGAATGAACTCCCCAGGTTAGTAGGTGCCCAATATGCTACTGAAGATCAGTGGAGAAATAAGTCCAGAAAGAATGAAGGGAAGGAGCCAAAGCAAAAACAACACCCGGTTGTGGATGTGACCGGTGATGAAAGTAAAGTCCGATGCTGTAAAGAGCAACATTGCAGAGGAACCTGGAATGTTAGGTCCATAAATCAAGGCAAATTGGAAGTGGTAAACAGGAGATGGCAAGAGTGAATATCGAAATTTTAGAAGTCAGGGAACTAAAATGGACTGGGATGGGTGAATTTAACTCAGATGACCATTATATCTACTACTGTGGGCAGGAATCCCTCAGAAGAAATGGAGTAGCCATCATGGTCAACAAAAGAGTCTGAAATGCAGTACTTGGATGCAACCTCAAAAACAACAGAATGATCTCTGTTTGTTTCCAAGGCAAACCATTCAATATCACAGTAATCCAAGTCAACGCCCCAACCAGCAATGCTGAAGCTAAAGTTGAACGGTTCTATGAAGACCTTCTAGAACTAACACCCTCAAAAAATGTTCTTTTCACTCTAGGGGACTGGAATGCAAAAGTAGGAAGCAGAAATACCTAGAGTAACAGGCAAATTTGGCCTTGGAGTACAAAACGAAGCAGGTCAAAGGCTGAGAGTTTTTCCAAGAGACGCACTGGTCAGAGCAGACACCCTCTCCCAACAACACAAGAGAAGACTCTATACACAGACATCACCAGATGGTCAACACTGAAACCAGACTGATTACATTATTTGCAGCCAAAGACAGAGAAGCTCTACACAGTCAGCAAAAACAAGACCAGGAGCTGACTGTGGCTCAGATCATGAATTCCTTATTGCCAAATTCAGACTTAAATTGAAGAAAGTGGGGAAAACCACTAGACCATTCATGTATGACCTAAATCAAATCCCTTATGATTATACAATGGAAGTAATAAACAGATTCAAGGGACTAGATCTGATAGACAGAGTGCCTGAAGAACTATGGACAGAGGTTCATGACATTATACAGGAGGCAGGGATCAAGACCATCCCCCAAAAAAGAAATGCAAAAATACAAAATGATTGTCTGAGGAGGCCTTACAAATAGCTGAGAAAAGAAGAGAAACTAAAGGTAAAGGGGAAAAGGAAAGATATACCCATTTGAAAGCAGAGTTCCAAAGAATAGTAAGGAGAGATAAGAAAGCCTTCCTTGGTGATCAAGGCAAAGAAATAGAGGAAAAGAACAGAATGGGAAAGACTAGAGATCTCAAACTGAACTGAGAGTAATGAGACATTTCTTATTCTCATCAATTCCTTGGACTCTGGAGTTGCAAATTCACAGCTGCTGCTTATGGCGTTTAAGCCTTGGTCATCAAAGGCCTGTGAACCTGTCCATCAAGCTGACATAGGGGCCGCCCTGTAAGCTCAGCTGAAGCATGGCTGCCCCATAGAGGTGGTCACCCAGGCACTTGGACAACCCGCTCCAGGCTGCCTGACCACAGAGGACATGGAACAGCCTGCAGGGGCAATGGATTCCTGAAACAGCCAGAGCTGCGGTTTTGAAATTTTATGGCACATTAGAATCACCGGGGGGACTTAAAAACGCTGAAGGCCCTTGGGATCACCACATACCAATGAGATTGTAATGCTTGGGGGCATAGGAGCCAGGTGATTCCAATGTCCAGCAAAGCCTGAGGACTATCCGTTGCCCTCGATCACCCCCTTGTTGCTGAGCCTCATTCCATTTTTATGGTTTTTGTGTTCTTCCTCCAGTTACTGTGCACAGACATCATTTAAGCTTCTGGAATCACTTGCTCTATAATCCCTCCTGCCAACTCTATTTCTTAAAACCTATTTTCCTTGCTATCTGATGAGCCAACCTAATGTCAATTCCTCCTATAAGTGGTAACCTCCTTCCCTGAGGAGTGAAGATTGCCAACAAGCCCTGCCGGCTGCCATCAGCTAGACAAGGTGGAGTGTTGCTCCCAGACAGGACCCCCTACCCAATAAACCCCTGATGTCTCTAAACAATAATAATAATTTCAGACCATGCCTCTTCTTGGGCTTCCCTGGTGGCTCACACCGTAAAGAATCTGCTTCCAGTGCAGAGACCTGGGTTCAGTCCCTGGGTTGAGCAGATCTCCTAGGGAAGAAAATGGCACCTCACTCCAGAATTCTAGCCTGGAGAGTTCCATGGACAAAGGAGCCAGCAGACCACAGTCCACGGGGTCACGATGAGTTGGGCGCGAGAAAGCGACTACCACACACACTTAATGCTTCTTCTTAGGACTCCCGCCCTGTCTGGACTTGCATTAACTAGCTGATTAAAACTTGGTCATATGGAGACATTTTCTGAAATGTAGGACTTGAGGATGATTATATCTACTGAAGTAGGAAGTTTAAATTTTGACCAAGGAACACCTGGTCCTCCATTATTTCACCAATGCAGTATTTTCTTCCAGCAGTGGTTCATAAACTTGTCTGTACTTCGGAATCATCTGGAGGGTTTAAAAACTGCTGAAGCCTTTGCTCTGTCCTCAGGCATTGTGATTCAGCTGGTCTAGGCTGTGGCCTGGACTTTGGGATCTCACAAATATCCTCAGGCAATTCTAACGTGCAGAGAAGTTGAGACCACTGTCTTAAGAGGAATGGCCTGGCTTTTCAATTTAGTTGCAAAAATGCACTGCAGTATAAAATCTTTCATGATGTTCAAACAATGAAACAAATGCAAATGCCACAAAAGTGGAATTCTGTTACTCTATATGATTTATATTTAAGTCTTTTATTTTTAATTTGATATAGTTGAGTTACTATATTAGTTTTAGGTATATAATATGGTAATTATATATTTTTATAGGATATACTCTATACAGTTATTATAAAAAATTGACTATGTTCCTTGTGCTATACATTATATCCTGTAACTTATTTTATACTTACTAGATATTTAAGTCTCTATTACATCTTTAAACAGGACTGTGTTTTGAGGGGGGCGTGTTTTGCTTTTCCATTTTGTGTACCTGGTTTGACATAGCTGGGTTTGTCGTTTGTCTTTGATATATTTGTCTTTCCCATTGATTTTTATGTTCTTCAATTTCTCTGTCCTCTCCTTTACTTTATAGGTCTCACATTTATGAATCTTCCCTCTTTAACTTTCTACGATATATCATTTAGCATCCTTTATTACTTGTTTTTATAAACATTAATCCTGGAGAAGGTAATGGCAACCCACTCCAGTATTCTTTCCTGGGAAATCCCATGGACAGAGGAGCCTGGTGGGCTTATAGGCCTTGGGGTCACAAAGAGCCGGACATGACTGAGTGAGCACATAGACATGAAATGTTTTTAAAAATCATTTTAAAATGAAAAAACGAATCCCAAGGGTTTGGGGGCTTTTGGTTTCACACTGACATGTCCTTATGACAAAGAAACTGAAGATGAGTAATTCGTCTTAAACTCAACAGCGTATATGAGTTCCTTAGGGTTGTTGTAACAAAGCACCACCAATTCAGTGCCTCAGACAACAGAAAGGTATTGATTCACAATATATTCTGAAGGCTAGAAACCCAAGACCACAGCGTTGGCAGGACTCGCTCCTTCTGAGGGCGCTTCCGGGGCAGGGCCTGCCTCGTGCCTCCCGCGGCGCGGCGGCTGCCGGCGGCGCTGGCTCTGCTCCGCACCCGGCGGCTCCAGTGGCTTCCGCCTTCCTCTGCACACGGCGCTCGCCCTGCAGACGTGTCTGCCTCGATGTGCTCGCACTGCTGTACAAAACGCCACAGACAGGGCGGCCGTGAACAACAGGAGCGTATTTCTCAGTTTCGGAGGCGGCAAGCCCAAGACCCCGGTGCCAGGCTGGCCAGGGCCTAGCTGCAGACTGCCGCGTCCCGCCGCCTTCTCCCTGCGGGGAGGGGGCGGGAGCTCTGCGCGGCTGCTTTTATTAAGGCCACAATCCCACCCATGGGGGCTCTGCACGCCTCACCACCTCCCGGGGACCCCTGCTACCCCCGTCACCTTAGAGGCTAAGATGCCAACAGATGAACTGCAGGGGGGCACAAACATTCAAACCAGAGCAACGTCTATGCCCACAGGTCCCTTCTTTTAACAGGGACTGGGGATGTGGCAAAAGCCCCTGCTCCCATAATTTTACACTGCACAGCAGTTGAGGAGGCAGATCATAAAGGAGGAATGCAGGGATGTGCTAGGCGGCAGTGAGCAAATCCAGACGGGTAGGGCGGAGGATAACAATGGCAGAGGCTGCTACTGTGCAGGCCAGGGAGGCCTTCCTCTTAAAGGGACAGGTCCCTACGGGAGCTGAGAGCAGCCATACGCATGTCTGTGCGGAGACATTTCCAAGGAAAACACATTGCACGTGGAAAGGTCCTCAGGTGTGCCTGTGTCTGGCGTCCTGGAGAAACAGCAAGAAGGCCTCCAGGACACACTGGAGGGCGTGGGAATGGACGGAGGGGCGTCCGTGGGGGCAGCACGGGAGGTGACTTAGGGCCACTTGGTAGGGCTTCGGATTTGACTCTGAGTAAGAAGGCAAGCCAATGACTGGATGGGAGGGGAGACGGAGGTGGTTTGCTGTTTTAAAGAGTGGCTCTGGGGCTCCCCAGGTGTTGCTAGTGGTAATGAACCTGCATGCCAAGGCGGGAGAAGCAAGCTTGATCCCTGGGTCGGGAAGATCCCCCGGAGGAGGGAATGGCAGCCCACTCCAGTGTTCCTGCCTGGAGAAGCCCACGGACAGAGGAGCCCGGCGAGCTACAGTCCGCAGCGTCCCGCAGAGCTGAACACGACTGGAGGGACCTATCACACGGGCTCTCAAAGAGCTTCTCTGACAGGGGCAGAACAGGCTTTTTAAAGTAAGGAAGCCGAAAAGTCTTGCTGGTAAAAGTCTCACTTTTGTAATTTCCTATTTTCCTAAAATAAAAGCTTAAACTACAGTTGACACAAATTGATTTTCATCTCGCAGAGCAAATAAAACAGTAAAATTTCATTTTAGAACCAATCAATGTTAACTTCCCTATCTGCATTACGTAACACATTTGAAATAACTTTCTTTTCTATCAAATGTGGTGCAGATACGTTAGCATTATATTCAAATGTACAGGTATTGTTTTCAGCAGAATTCAAAGTTGCTCTTACTGGTGAAACTGTCATAAAACAGGGCTTTAACAGACGTGTGTTGATCCATTAGAATAGAAGTTGATGTTGCAGAAAGGAGAGCAGCAGATGAAACAAGTGGTTGCTTCTGGTTCTATGGCCACATGAATCATTTTTTATTAAACTAAAATGTTGGGCTTTATTGCATTGATGTCAGCTATTAATGTACATATTCATAATTTTAATGTAAATAACAATACTAATTAATGAGTGCTGGTTATTTTGCAGGAGACATAGGAAAGAAGGGTTTGATCCCTGGTGGGGAAGATTCCCTGGAGAAGGAAACAGCAACCCACTCCAGTTTTCTTGCCTGGAAAATTCCATGGTCAGAGGAGACTGGTGGGCTACAGTCCATGGTGTTGCAAAAAGTCAACAGGCCTGAGCACATACCCACACATTTTCTGCGTGGCTACTCACAAGTTGTATAGTATTCCTGAACTTTTGGCTCCTCACTTACAAATAGGGAGCTAATAATTACAAATTTCTTAATGAATTAAAAATAATCTTTGTTGATGTTTGATACAAGTTTAGCACACAAATGACAGGATTTGTAACTGCTATTAAAGCTCGTTAATATAGGAATTGGTAACCACTGCCGATTAATTTTAGCATTTTAAATATTCAAGATAAATAGTTAAAATTTGCCTTGTTTATAAAAGAAAAAAGTCAATTGTAAATAAATTCTCAAGATCTTCTCAGGTTAATACTTTTTCTGTGTGATTAACTAGAGTCTGAATTGGCTTCACTAATTAGCAAATATTTTCTAGTTTTACAAGCATAAATTATTACAAGTCCTGTTTTCTCTAAAGGACATGTGTGTTTAGACATGTTTTCTTGTGCGTGGAGATCACAGATTTGGGGAGACGGTTCTGAGAGGTAGTGGTTTAGATTCTAGGTTTCCTAGATGCGCTGTACGTGGACGGTTTCCTTTCTCTATTGCACATCCTGTACTGAGTTTCTGTGGGCAGCAATCGGGCCTTCTGTATTTTATGGACTCAGTAACTGCACCCTTCAGTGTGCTACCGACCAAGAATTAGAAAGTCAGACTGGAGGAGAGTATCTGTGTTCTATCCACTCTTTGTGAAGTGAAGTGGCTCAGTCGTGTCCGACTCTTTGTGACCCCGTGGGCTGTAGCCCACCAGGCTCCTCCATCCGTGGGATTCTCCAGGCAAGAATACTGGAGTGGGGTGCCACTTCCTTCTCCAGGGGATCTTCCCAACCCAGGGATCGAACCCGGGTCTCCCGAATTGCAGGCAGATGCTTTAACCTCTGAGCTACTAGGGAAGCCCTACTCTTTTAGTCCCCAATAAACACCTCTTGAAGGACTTTCAAATCTTTTGGTATAAGGCACCTCTATAGAACGGATTCACTCTGTTCCTCAAACCTTAGTAAATAGATGACCTCTCAAAGATTGCAGTTTTCTAGTTTATATTTTTATTTGATAATGAGTTTATAAAATTTTCCCCTACTGGAAGTCTCATATTTAATTAAATCTGCTTTTCTATCATTTTTACTAACAGATACTAATTCTGCTGGGCTTCTCCGACAGCTTGGCTGATAAAGAATCCTCCTGCAATGCAGGAGACCCTGGTTCAATTCTAGGGTCGAGAAAGTCCCCTGAAGAGGGGATAGGCTACCCACTCCAATATTCATGGGCTTCCCTGGTGGCTCAGATGGTAAAGAATCTGCCTGCAATGTGGGAGAACTGGGTTCAATCCCTGGGTTGGGAAGATGCCCCTGGAGGAGGGCATGGCAACCCACTCCAGTGTTCCTGCCTGGAGAATCCCATGGACAGAGGGCCCTGAGGAGCTATAGCCTATGGGGTCACAAAGAGTCAGACATGACTGAGCACCTAGGGACAGCATTAATGCTGCTCCCCCATACTCAATTTGGTCCAAGTTTGGTTCAATTATACACATAGTCTTTTTCAAACTAAACATTCAGTGTTTACCGTAAGACTGGTAAAAATGATGAAGAATTTTGAAGACATCACTCACCAAAATTAACTCAAAATGGATTAAAGACTTAAGTGCAAGATCTGAAACCATAAAACTCCTGAAAGAAAACAAAAAAAAGCTTTTTGAAATGGATCTTGGCAATAGTCACTGAACTGAAGAAGCAACCTAAGGAGAAGGAGAAAACATTTACAGATGACTTAACTGTATAGGGTTGATATCCCAAATACATAAGGAATGCATATAATTCAGTATCAGAAGCAAAACAAAACAAAAACAAATAATCTAATTAAAAATAGGCAAAGCAACTTGGATGGACCCAAAGAGTATCATACAGAGTAAAGTTGGTGGGACAGAGAAGAAGAAAGAAATGACACAGATGAACTCACAAAACAAAAACAGACTCACAGACTCCAAGAAAAAGTCTATGGTGGTTGGGAGAAAGGATACAGGGAGGGATAATCAGGGAGTTTGGGATGGACATGTACACACGGCTGTATTCTAAACGGGTCACCAGCAAGGACCTAATGCAGCACCTGGAACTCTGCTCAACGTTATGTGGCAGGCTGGATGGGGGGGAGTCTGGGGGAGAATGGATACATGTCTATGTGTGGCTGAGTCTCTTCCCTGTTCACCTGAAACTATCACAATATTATTTGTTATACACCCTATACCCTAATACATAAAAACAAATTTAAAAATTTTTTAAACTGAGCAAAAGAACCGAATGGACATTTTTATAACGAGGGTCTACAAATGACCAACAGATCTATAAACTGGTGTTGAATATCACTAATCATCAGGGAACATAAATCAAAACCACAGGGATATCACCTCACACTAGACAGAATTATCAAAAAGATGAGAGATCACACATACTGGCAAGGATGTGGAGAAAAGGGAATACTTATACACTGTTGGTGGGATTATAAATTGGTGTAGTCACTAAGAAAAATAGTATGGAGTCTCCTCAAAAAAATTATGACATAGAGCTACTATGTAATCCAGAAATCCCACTTCTAGTTATATATGCAAAGGAAATGAAATTACTATCTTGAGGAGATACATCCTGTTCTGTTTAGGTGATACAGAGGCTTGTCTTTTTTGTGTAATTTGGGCTGGGGAAAAAAAAAAGGCTACTTGCTTCCATACATTTATCCCACTTCAGGCTTATCCAGCCCCTAAAACTCTCAATCTTGATCATTTCTTTACTTTCAGTCATTTCAGCCAGAGGTTCTCTTTTGCAATGAGTAACCTACAACCGCAACATTAGAGCCAGTAGCATCCATTTACAAAGACTAAAGCAAATTGCATGCATGCTCAGTTGCTAAGTCATGTCTGACTGTGTTCCCAAGGATCATACCCCACCAGGCTCCTCTGTCCATGGGATTTCCCAGGAGAGAATACTGGAGTGGGCTGCTGTTTTCTTCTTCAGAGGATCTTCCCAACCCTGGGACTGGACCCAAGTTTCCTGGATCTCCTGCATTGCCAGCAGATTCTTTACCCACTGAGCCATCAGGGAAGCCTCATGAAACAGATTAATCAGCAACTAATAATGATAACTATGGGTGATTGAATATTTATTATGTTTCAGGCATCTAGCTAAGCGGTTTTCATTTCATTTATTCCTCATAGAAATTGAAGAGCTGCTAGCACATTATACATATGAGGAACTGAGATGCGTGAATGTGAGCAACTTGGCCAGACTTCACTGACTATATTAAATGGTGGCAAAATCACTAAAATTCAGGTTGGCTGACTCTAAAACCCAGGGCCATCATCATCATTTTCTGATTGTGCTGTCCTGGCTGTGAGAAAAGCTTGACAGCCAAAGGCAAGTCAGGATAGGTACTTTGAGGCCAGAAGGATATTGAACAGTTTAGGATACGGGATTCTAGCCAAGACCTTGTGAGGTGGACAATGATGAGAATCCTGTAAGGTCAGGATCCAGCAAGAACAAGCCCAAATCACACAAGTAGTCAGAACTCCAAGAAACAGGCCTCTGGACACTTAGATGGTTTCTCTGAGGCGTAAACAATTCATTTCAAAATTAAGCATTAAGGGCACTTCTCTGATGGCCCAGGGGTTAGCAGTCCAGCCTCTAGTGCGGGGGATGCAGTGTGGCCCTCAGTCAGGGGACTAGGACCCCATTTGCTGCAGGGCAGCTGGGCATGCATGCCACAACCACTCAGCCTGCGTGCCACAACTGAGACCCAAAGCAACAGAATATTGTTTTTTTTATTAAGCATTAGGGACATTAATACTTCAATGCCATAAAGCTTGATATTGTGTTTAGCTGTTCATTTTCTACAGCTAAGAAGGAAGACTGTTTGACGACAACATTTTGGTTTTAATGATATGGATGACATGATTAATATGTGCCAGGTAATTACAGTGTTCAGTGTAATGTTAGTGTGAGACAGTAGTGAATTTTAATGCACTGAAGATAAAGAAGCCTAAAGGGACACTGCCTAGGCAATTAATTATAATCAGTTTTATGCAAGATATGTAAGTGCATTAATAGGGTGTGGTCTACTAGTCAAGGTCCATCCGAGAGTGTCTGGAAGATACAGTGAGAAAGCAAATCCTGTTTATTAGTCTGCTTGGGCTGCTGTAACAAAACACCATAGGCCGGGTGGCTTAAACAACAGACATTTATTTTCTCACGGTCGAAGGCTGTTGACACAGCCTCATGTCTCTGCACAGGGAGGGAGAGAGCTCTGAGCTTGCCTCCTCTTTTTTTTTTTTTTTTTTTTACCGCCTGGCCTGCAGGATCTTAGTTCCCCAACCGGGAATTGAACCCATGTACCCTGGGGTGGAAGCACAGAGTCTTACCCACTGGGCCACCAGGGAAGTTCCTTCTCCTCTTTTCATGAGGACACCAGTCCCGTTGGACGAAGGCCCCATCCTTACGATCTCATTTCAGCTTAATTACCTCCCTAAAGGGCTGTCTCCAAAAAGAGTCACGGGAGGGGTTAAGCCTTCACCACACTAATTTCGGGGGGAGGACAACTTAGTCCATAACACCTGATGCCCGCACTGAAATTGAGACTTGCCCTGGATTGGGGTGTCAGGAACCAGTGCCCTAGCGGTGCTTCAGTCACTAAATCGTGTCCAGCTCTCACGACCCCAGGAACTGTAGCCCACCGAGCTCCTCTGTCCTCTGCCCATGGGATTCCCCAAGCAAGAATACTGACGTGGGCTGCCATTTCTTTCTCCAGGTGATTTTTCCTGACCCAGGGATCAAACCCAGGTCTCCTTCATTGCAGGTGGATTCTTTACCCACTGAGCCACCAGGGAAGCCGGCGGAGCGGAAGTCCTGGCTCCCCGGGAGAGAGGGCTCCTGACCATTCCCTTCTTCAAACACTCTTCCTGCGGCTTCTAAAAGGGAGTGCTAATGACCAGCACCTTTCTCACAGGATTGTTATGAAGAGTAAATGAAACGAAAGATAAACAGCACAGAGCGCAGTGCCTGGCTGACCCAAGAAATGTTAGTTATTACTATTGTTGCTCTCGATAGCTTTCGGCAAACATCAAGTTTGAGTTACATACTAGAATTTGAAAAAAATCACATAGTGTTACAAGAAAGCAGAATTGATGTTAGAGGTACAGAAAGATCTTATGGGACAAAGACTTTATTTAAAGCATAAGGCCAACTTGCTTACTTCTGTGTTCCCCAAAGTAAGAACAAATTGTTAAAAAAAAATAATGTAAAAAAATTCATTTTGCTAATAGCTACTTGTTTGAGAAATGCCAACTTTATAAAAAATTTACAAGAATACAGTAACAACACATTAATTATATCATGAAAAATGCAAATAGGGGTCAACATTTAAAGGTGTGAAATTCTAGATGAACATTTCTTTTGAAAGTAGCAAATTGTTAGTTATAATTTTTCAAGAAAGCTATAAAAATACAAGATGTAAAAGCAGAACTTTAGAAAAACTAAAGGCATGGCATGATAAGACGGCTTCTGACTTTGTTCAGATCACAGTAGTCTTCTGCAGTAAGCTGATCCCCTGCAAATGAAGTAGCTCGTAAGGATGCCACTGGGAATGAGTTAAATGGCTTATTGAGAAGAAACTAATCATCAGAGTTCAGGATTCAGACTACAAGAAACATGCTATTTTATATACAAGAGTATATAGCAATATAGAGAATAACAGATTATCCCCAACATTTAGCAACTGTAAACAACGATATGTATTTATTATCTCACACATGTGGGTCAGGAAGCTGGTTATGGATTAGTTGGGTGGTTCTGTCTTGAAAAGTTTCAGGGTTCAGACAGCAGGCAGTCATCTGAAGCTTTGGCTCGGCCTGGGGGAGTTCCAAGCTCACTCCCAGGACTGACTCATTGCAGGAGGCCTCAGTTCTCTGCCTCGTGGGCCCAGCCCAGGGATGCTCGAGCGCCCATCTGATGCAGCAGTCACATGCCCAGGTGACTAGGATACAGTGGAAGCTGCGTTGTGTTCATTACCTTACCTTGAAAGTCACATGCCATCACTACCCCTGTGCCCAATTACTCCATATAATGTTTGTATAGGAAGTAGCTTCCCGGAAGAAGGAAGCTGGTGAAATCAGAATTCCTAGAGTTCAACAAGAAAAGTTTGTGTGGGGTCGGAGGAGGCAGGTTTGGAGCAGTGGTAGAAGGGCGTTTGGTGGGAATTGCGTGAAGTTAATAAATGAACCACCAAGACAGCAAGCCCCGCTGTCTCCCTAACCACCTTACTCTTGGTTACCAAACCAGCTCAGAGTTAAGGCCTCTGAGTTTTAGGGTCCTAACTCTTTTTAGTTTTGCACCAGGCCCACAGGAGACAAAACCTTCATCCCATACAGGCCCTGACTTACCACTGAAATATATTCCCAGCTAAAATCCATGAGAACCTATTCATTGCTGGGTCAGAGAAGCAAATGAATGAAAGTTCCATTTAGTAACACAAGGGTAAAAATGTGCTTCTGTTTGTGAAATAGCCGATTTGTTGAGAAAAAAGTAACTTTGGGGGAAGGTTAGTTAGCACTCTCAAGTCAGATATGCATTTTTATTGTGTTGTAAGGCTTATGTGAAGAAAGCTGAGCGCCAAAGAATTGATGCTTTTGAACTGTGGTGTTGGAGAAGACTCTTGAGAGCCCCTTGGACTGCAAGGAGATCCAACCAGTCCATTCTAAAGGAGATCAGCCCTGGGTGTTCTTTGGAAGGAATGATGCTAAAGCTGAAATTCCAGTACTTTGGCCACCTCATGCGAAGAGTTGACTCATTGGAAGACTCTGACTCTGGGAGGGATTGAGGGCAGGAGGAGAAGGGGACGACCGAGGATGAGATGGCTGGATGGCATCACGGACTCGATGGACGTGAGTCTGAGTGAACTCTGGGAGTTGGTGATGGACAGGGAGGCCTGGTGTGCTGTGGTTCATGGGGTCACAAAGAGTCGGACACGACTGAGCAGCTGAACTGAACTGAACTGAACTAAAGGCTTATGTGTGTGCTCGGTTGTGTCCGACTCTTTGCAACCCCATGGACTGTAGCCCACCAGGCTCCTCTGTCCTTGGGATTCTCTAGACAAGAATACTGGAGTCGTTGCCATTTCCTCCTTGAGAGGATCTTCCAGACCTGGGGATTGAACTGGTGTCTCCTGCATCTCCTGCATCGACAGGTTTCTTTTACAATGAGCCACCTGCTAAGCTTGTTGGTGGTCAGTTGCTAAGTCATGTCTGACTCTGTGATCCCATGGACTGCAGCATGCCTGCCTTCCCTGTTCTTCACTAGGCAGGGCAAAAAAAAAAAAAAAGGGGGCTTAGATTTTCATGGGCAATTATGAACTCAAATTTTCTCTCTTGCCGTCAGGAGCTCAGCTGAGCTGGAGCAAGACAATCTCCTAGGTGATGGAGTAGTGAAATAGAAAAGAAGCCAAAATGGTATTATTAATAACAGTCAAGACTTTGACCACTTACTGCAATAGTGTAAGCAAGAGGCTAAACCAGAGACAGCATCAGCACCCTTGTTCCATTTCCCCGAAAACCAGTGAAGAGTCAGATGGATCAGCCTCGTTGTCAGGGAAGAGTGGGGAGAGTTGCCAGATGAAGCCTTGGTAAAGGCTTGCAGTCTGCCCTGAAATATCAAACAGGCTTAAGCCAAGAGCCGTATCCCTCCATCGTTCTTAGTTACAAACCTATCAGATTTTATTTGTCTGCTTCTGATTTGGAAGGTACAGTCCCCGCAGATCTGGCTTTCTAATTGGGTTCGTTTTATTGCATCTTTGCAAATTTTTAGCTTACTTGTTGTTCAGTCCCTAAGTCATGTCTGACTTTTTTCGACCCCGTGGACTGCAGCACACGAGGCTTCCCTGCCCTTTACTGTCTCCTGGGGTTTGCTCAAACTCATGTTCCTTGAGTCGGTGATGCCATCCCACTGCCTCATCCTCTGCTGCCACCTTCTCCTCCTGCCTTCATCATCTAAAATTGTTAAAAGCTTTCCAATGAAGCCTATATAATGAAAAAACATATTAATTAAGGGTTTACTAACAAATATAAAAAATAAATACTTGTAAAATGTACTGAACTTATTTTCCTGGTGGCCCAGATGGTGGAGACTCTCTGCAATGCAGGAGACCTGGGTTCGGGAAGATTCCCTGGGGAAGGAAACAGCAGCCCACTCTGGTACTCTTGCCTGGAGAATCCCATGGACAGAGGAGCCTGGCGGGCTACAGTCCATGGAGCTGCAAAGAGTCGGACACACCTGAGCGACTAACACGCACTGAACTTTTGCTAATGTTTGCTCTTCTGGAGCAGTGTTTCTGCATTGGCGTGGTATAACAGCACATGCCCGTGGCGACATCTGTTAACGTTTTGACTCCATGTTTGTTTTCTTGCGTCTTTGTGTCTTCCCTGACCTTCTAGAATCACAGTGACCTCATCCTGCCCTCTAGACTTTCAAACCTCACGTTTCATTTTTCCACATCAAACTGCTTATCACCTAAGTACCACAGGATCTCAAATGTTTCTTTTTAGTCTGTCACCTGGGCATCATCACCTCCTTC
This sequence comes from Madoqua kirkii, assembly GCA_006408675.1. Lineage (NCBI taxonomy): Eukaryota > Metazoa > Chordata > Mammalia > Artiodactyla > Bovidae > Madoqua > Madoqua kirkii. The sequence goes on along the minus strand of SJYC01047884.1, from coordinate 18,940 downwards.
ACCATCGACATATAGGTTGATGTGAGAAGGAAAACAGCTTGGCTAGATCAGTTCATACCAGGATATGAATGACTAACAGTCTGTCAAGTCTCCATCAGTGCATTCGCAGCAACAAAACAAGTTGACCCCAAGTAATCTCTAGATGACAGACTGCAGACTTTCAGGGGAAAAAAAAAATAAAGAAAAATAACAGGAGTCGCATAGAAGAAATGGTCAGGGTGAAAGGGGCCAAGTAGAAAGAATTTTACATTTCTAAGCTTCTTAGCTTAGACTCATTCCTACTCTATTCAACTGACTGACCTATTCTTCTCAAAGATAGACTGAGAAGATAGAATGAGAGAGATGAAGTGAATGGTCCCGTCATTTTCCTAACTGCTCAGGTCAGAATCCTCAGTGACCCATCTCGGATTCCTCACTTCATCTCACAACCCACGCCTAACGCGCATCACCAGTCCAGGCACACACTCCCTTCACAAAGTGTCCAGAGAAGGCCCCTGCTTCCCCTCCTCACATCCACCCTCCGTGTCCAGGGCGCCATCTGTGTCAGGACGTTACACCCCGAGCCTCCTGGGCTCCCCAGCAGTCTCCTCAACGGGGGCACCACGTTCCTCTCCAAATGAGCATCATGTCAACAGCATCATTCTCCTGCTGCCGTGCCCCAGTGGTTTCCCATCACACCAGGAGGAAAAGCTGAAGGCCCTCCGGAGCCCTGGCCTCGGCCATCTCTTAGACCTCATCTCCTACCTCTCTCTTTGGCTCATGACGTTCCAACTGTGTCAGCCTGCCTGCTGGGCCTCGAACAAGCCAGTCATTTCCTGTGTCAAGCTGCTTTGTTTTGCTGTCTCCTCCTTACTCTTTCTTTTTGGGGAAAAGGCTCTGGGAGCTCTGTATATAATTCTTATTCAGTGGAGTCAGGTCTTTCTTCAAATCTCAGCTTCTCAGAGACTCTATCCTGAACACTTGATCTAGTAAAGCTTTCTCTTCAGTCTCTATTTCCTTATCCAGACTTAGTTTTTCATGTCAATATATACGCGGTATTAGTCAGTATCAGTCTGTACAGAAACAGAGCCAGTAAACCCAGCTATGGGCTTCCCTGAAGGCTCAGCAGTTGCAAATCTATCTGCCAGCGCAGGAGACACAGGTTTGGTTCCTGGGTCCAGAAGATCCTCTGGAGAAGGAAGTGGCAACTCACCCCTGTATTTCTGCCTGGGAAACTTCCCTCGACAGAGCAGACCAGAGTCCACAGGCTGCGGAAAGCTGGGCACAGTTGAGCGACTGGGCGCACATGCAGGCAAACACACGCACAAACCTGCCCTCCTTTTTACCTGTTCTCTCTCCCATGATCCGGCCTCTGCAAGCTGAGACCGACGGGGTAACTCGGCCTGAGTCAAGGGCCTGAGAACCGGGAGTTCCCAGGGCAGGAGACTGGCCTCTCGGCTGAAGCAGTCACGGACGGAGGGCTGCATTCTGTTCAGGCGTTCAGCCACTGGAGGATGCTCACGCACGTGGAGGGCAAAGCACTCTGCTGAGTCTATCAGTCAGACGGTAACTTCATCTGGAAACACTCCCAGACACACAGTAATATTTTCCCAGGATCTTGGTGCCCTGCGATCTAGTCAAACTGACAGATCAATACATATATATTTACATATGCATACTTTGGGCTTCCAGTGTGTATCCAGGCACATACATACATATTTGGGGCTTCCCAGGTGGCTCAGCTGGAAAAGAATCCACCTGTAATGCAGGAGACCCAGTTCAACCCCTGGAGAAGGGCTGGGCTCCCCACTCCAGTGTTCCTGGGCTTTCCTGGTGGCTCAGCTGGTAAAGAATTCGCCTGCAATGCAGGAGACCTGAGTTCCATTCCTGGGTAAGAGGAGGGCATGGCAACCCACTCCAGTATTCTTACCTGGAGAATCCCCATGGACAGAGGAGCCTGGTGGGCTACAGTCCATGGGGTCGCAAAGAGTCAGACATGATTGAGCGACTAAGCACAAGGCAGCACACACCTACTTACTGGTGACCTCACTAGAATAGACGCTCCATGTGGCCGAAGATGGTGTTTTGTTCACTACTATATCTCTAGGGCCTAGAACATTGCTTGATATGTAATAGCTATGTAATTAATAAATATTTGTTGAATAAAAAGCCTTTGAAAAGTAATCATATTTTATAATTATATATTTTAATAGAGAATAATAAATCAATCATTAGATTAGATTATTATATTCTTTAAGGTGAAAATCAGGATTTTGGAACCTAGATATTCCAGAAAAGTAAGAAATGACAAAGATCTATTGTTAAAGAGCAGACAGAAAAAGCACTGTTGATTCTGAGAATGCCAAATGTCAATGCTTTATTTTTTAACTTTTAAAATACTTTAATTTTTTTGGAGCATAGTTGATTTACAATTAGTTTCAGGTGTACAGAAAATTTGATTCACTTGTACATATACATATATTCACTCTTTTTTACATTCTTTTCTCATATAGGTTATCAAAGAATATTAGGAAGAGTGCCATGTACTATACAGTAGGTCTTTGTTACTTACCTGTTTTATATATAGTGGGGCACATGTGCTCACCCCAAACTCCTGCTGTGTCCTTCCTTTCCACATTGCCCCTCTGGTAACAATGTTTGTTTTTGCTATCTGTAAGTCTGATTCTATGAATAAGTTGATCTATTTTTTAATTAGATTCCACATATGAGTGATATCATATGATATTTATCTCTGTCTGACTTATTTCACTTTAGTAGGATAATCTCTGGGTTCATTCATGTTGCTACACATGGAACTACTTCATCCTTCTTTGTGGCTTTTCTCCAATGGAGTAATACTCCACTGTATGTATGTACCATCTTCTTTACCCATTTCTCTGTTGATAGGCATTTAGGTCGCTTCAATGTCTTAGCTATCGTAAACCATGCTGCAACGAACATCGGGCTGCATGTATCCTTTCTGAATCACATGGTAACTGTTTTTAAGGTTTTAAAGGAACTTCTATGCTGTTCTCCACAGTGGTTTTACCAATTTACATTCCCAACACCAGTGTAGGAAGGTTCCCTTTTCTTCAGATCCTCTCCAGCATTGATTGTAGACTTTCCGATGATCTTCCCTGGGTCAGGAAGATCCCCTGGAGAAAGGAATGGCAGCCCACTCCGATACTCTTGCCTGGAGAATCCCATGGACAGAGGAGCCTGTACAGTCCATGGCGTCAGGAACAGTTGGACACAACTGAACCGACTTAGCACACAAAGAGAATGGCTACCCACTCCAGTATTCTTGTCTTGAGAATTCCATAGATGGAGGAGCCTGGAAGGCTACAGTCCATGGGGTCACAAAAAATCAGACATGACTGAGCGACTTCACACTTATTCTGACCCGAGTGAGATTATACCTCATTATAGTTTTGGTTTGCATTTCTCTGATAATTAGTGATGTTAAGCATCTTTTCATATGCTTTTGGGTCATCTGTATGTCTTCTTGGAGAACCGTCCACTTAGATCTTCTGCCCATTTTTTGATTGGGTCATTTTTTTGACATAGAGCTGCATGAACTCCTTGTATATTTGGAAGATTAATCACATGTCTGTTGCATCATTCACTGATATTTTTCTCCATTCTGTGAGTTGTCTTTTTGTTTTGTTGATAGCTTTCATTGCTGCACATAAGCTTTTAAGTTTAATTAGATCTCATTTGTTTATTTTTGTTTTATTTTCATTGTTTAGGAGGTACCAATGCCTTTTTAAAACATTAAAATCTAGGACTCTTACACAATAGACTAACTTTTTTAAAAAAGTAATATAAGGCCAAAGAAACTAATGAAAAAGTAAACAGTGATTGGATACAGCATTCCAATTTTATTCAGAGTTCTTTAACTGATTTTTTAAATTCATGTAACCATTTTTTGTCTGGGTAGAAAATGTAGTGCCAAATTTATTGAAACATTATCTCACCACGGTTCACTCATTTTTCTTAGCACAGGACTTATTTTTCTCAGCACATAGAATTATTTTCCCTCTTCCGTCTGTAATTTCTCCCGGTAGTGCTGTACCTCTTGCGGTCTGCTGTTAGAAATGCTAGTGGAGCATGACCGTGCTGAATATTTTAGGTTGGGGAGCTCATTAAAGCTGTCCTCAGAAGGCTGATCACTGTAAAGTAACAGATGAAGGTAATGGCGAATTTCCTAGGAATCCAAGAAGAGGGCGGAGCCAGGAGAGAAAAGGTTCCTGTCGTGGAGCCCTCCAGGAAGCCACATTTCCCCTGAGCTATGGCATGAGTGATTTCAAGAGGGAACCACGCAGTCCATAAACACAGGACCCATTATTCCACCTGGGCTGAGGCTCCAGGCTACAGATAGAAATACTTTCTTATAATCATAGCTATTGAAAGCCCCAGAAGAAAATCTGTTCCATTCTGGATGAAGCTCTTAAGAGGATCCTGGAGCTGCTTCAGAAAGAATTCCTCTTCCCATAAAATTCCCCCATTTTAGTAGGAAAAAATAGCTTAATTAAAAACATATTTAACCTACTTTTACCCAGTCAATACTTCTGAAAAAAAGCATATCATTGCACCACTGATGACATTTACGTTTCCTGTTTGAATGATTTCAAAGCGCCAGCAGTTCTGTGCATGTTTGTTCAAGTCTCTCTGCCACGTCTTTGTTACTTCAACAAAGAGCCGATGGAACATCAAGACCAACCTTGAAAATGATATTAAATTTGTTCCTTTATCTATCTCAGCTTCTCTCTGTTTGAATTTCCAGCATCTCTGCTTTATTATCATTAAATTCAAAAGTAGAATTTCATATTCCATTGCGTTTCATGAGTATTTGAATGTCTATTCTTTGTCCAGGATTTCTGTCATTATAAAGGGAGTCTAAGTACCATTTTCCTGGGTAGCCTTGAATACTACATGCTTATAAGAAAGGATCAGAGGAAAAATAATAATGTAGGTAGATTTAAGACAAAATAACCACCATGATTAACAGATTTCATCATGCAAGACAAGACTGTGAGATAAATATGGACTGACATAGTGCAGTAATGTTTATTAAAATTTTGGAACTTAAGAAAGACACTGAAATACAGCTCAAAAGTTAGTAAAGAATCCGCCTGCAATGCAAGGGACCCCAGTTGATTCTTGGGTCGGGAAGATCCCCTGGAGAAGGGATAGGCCACAAACTCCTATATTCTTGGGCTTCCCTTGTGCCTCACCTGGTAAAGAATCCACCTACAATGCGGCATACCTGGGTTCGATCCCTGGGTTGGGAAGATTCCGCTGGAGAAGGAAGAGGCTATCCACTCCAGTATTCTGGCCTAGAGAATTTCATGCACTATACAGACTCAGGGCTTCCCTGGGGGCTCAAAGGTTAAAGCGTCTGCCTGGAATGCAGGAGACCCGGGTTCGATCCCTGGGTCAGGAAGATCCCCTGGAGAAGGCAATGACAGCCCACCCCAGTACTCTTGCCTGGAGAATCCCATGGAGGGAGGAGCCTGCTAGGCTACAGCCCATGGGGTTGCAAAGAGTCGGACACGACTGAGCGACTTTCACTTATGATTTTATATACATTATCTCATTTGATCCTCACTAATTCTTAAGTGATGATGAAAGATAGTCATCGTTATTTTTAATACGGTCTTTCAAGAAAGTTAAGAAGTTTGCCCGAGTTAGTAAATAACAGAACTGAAATTCAAACCTTGCCCCTTTATAACCAAATGCTGAATTCTTTCCATTATACCAAACTGAAAAGTGGAGAGAAGTTCAGTGCTGTGTGTTAGAGGGCCAGCGGGGAGAAATGACCCTCACAGGCCCACTGCAAAGTGCCTACAGCAGGGAACTAAGCTGGGGAATAATGATATCAGTAATGATGGCATCAGTGACATTTTAAAAAGTGATTACACCAAACACTCTAGTAAATGAACATTTATCCAGAATCAGCTGCTTTAGATCAGCAGTATTTCCAGAATTAGGCTGGGATGTTGTCTGCATAGATGATTTAAGTCCAATGCTTAAAATTCTTCTTGATTTTCAAGCGACTACTATCCCCGAAATTATGCATTAATAGCAAAGCCATGTTGATGTTTTTGCAAAACCATGTTGATGCTGAGTGATCTTCCCCCTGGCCCATCATCTTCATTTACTCTAAAATGTGGGTTACCATGTACTTTTCCAATTCTTTGGAGAAAGAGCTGAGAATAATCCTTTAAAGCATCACCTGCCTTTTCATGCTCTACTCCTCACTACCCGCCTCTTTCTAAGTCCTTGCCTACCTCATCTGCTGTTGCTGTAAGTCAGGATAAAGGCTGTAAAAGAAAACATTTAATTAAAAGCCAGAATATAAACACAAACAAATAAACCTAGGTCTTTGGTTTGTGTGTGAGCACGCGCACGTGCACACTCAGTTGTGTACGACTCTTTGTGACCCTATGGACTGTAGCCCACCAGGCTCCTCTGTTGAAAACTGGAGTGGGTTGCCATTTCCACCTGCAGGGGAGCATCCCAACCCAGGGATCTAAGCTGGGTCTCTTGCATCTCCTGCACTGGAGGGCAGATTCTTCACCCGTGCACCACCTGGGAAGCCCCTTGCGTCTTTTGAATTGTCCTTAAAACTCCTCCTCAGTTGTTTTCTCTTACTAGTTAGTGCTTTTTTTTCTTACCCTAGGTATGTTGGGGTTCACTAGTTCGTCTGCAGTTAGTATTTTGAAATTCTAATGGTGGCTTCAGGCTGCTGCTAAGCTGCTAAGTCGCTTCAGTCGTGTCCGACTCTGTGTGACCCCATAGACGGCAGCCCACCAGGTTCCGCTGTCCCTGGGATTCTCCAGACAAGAACACCGAAGTGGGTTGCCATTTCCTTCTCCAATGCTTGAAAGTGAAAAGTGAAAGTGAAGTCACTGAGTCGTGTCCAACTCTCAGCGACCCCCTGGACTGCAGCCCCCCAGGCTCCTCCGTCCATGGGATTCTCCAGGCGAGAGCACTGGGGTGGGCGCCCCAGGCTAGCAGCAGTGTCTTTCTTGGCTAAGGTGTGAGCTTTCCATGCTGTCCACTGAGCTGTTACAGCAGGTCGGGACCCTTCTGGCGGGAGAGGATATTCTGTTAGAAGAGTCACCTTGGGGGGTTGCCATGTTGGAGGCTGGTATCCTACCTGTGGTTCTGGGCTGTGTCTGAAGTGGGTGAGGAGGCACAGGGGAGAGGCAGGTAATGGGAGCTGGGCCAGGGAGGGAGTGTGGAAAGTCTGGCCCACAAAGTACATTATAGAACTGAACTCATTATGTCTTCTTAATATGGATAGTACTGTCTACATTTTAACAATAAAGAAACTGTGTCTGGTGGGCTTAGTTAACAGAGGTCAGGCACTGGATTCAGGTTCAGGCTTGTCTGACTCCAGAATCCTTCACCACTAGGCGAGGTAATTAAGGGCTTCCCCAGGGGCTCAGTGGGTAAGAAATCTGCCTGCGATGCAGGGACCTGGCTCCATCCCTGGGTCAGGAGGATTCCCTGGAGAAGGAAGTGGCAACCAACTCCAGGTGGACACAGGCCCATGGGGTCACAGTGAGCTGGACATGACTTAGCAACTAAGACACCAAACCACCAGGATGTAATTGCCTCCAGCTGGTGAGCCTACTTAGTCTTGGACTCTGATTGTTGACCCCGACCTGTGGGTTCAAACTCTTAGCCTGGCTAATATGTGTCATTTGGATGCTGGACTCTCTGCTTCTCTTATCACTTCACTCAGGATGCTACAAAATGATAGCCTCTGTTAATGACTGTCCTGTCTCCCCTTGACCAAACCACTCAAGAGAGAGGGAGCGCCTGTCTTATACTCACACAAACACTCGAAAGAGGTCAGCGGCAGCCCAGATGACCGCTCAGTTGTACTGTCTCTCTCACTTCATAATGAATGAGGGCCACCGATTTCCAAGTGGAAACAGAAATGAAAAGCCGCCCCCGTGAAGGTCCTCTTCTGCCTTCACTATGAGATGAAAACATCCCAGGGAGAGCATTTCACCTGGAAAAGATCGTGCCTCTCACAGTGGTTTCAGTAATTAGGGACTGAGATTGCCTCAACGTATTCCCAGGACCAGGCTTGTCCTCTGGATCCGACACGGGGTTGTGGACTCGCTGCAACCCCAGACCTTGCTGAGTCATTAGCCTGGGGGCCGGGCCTCCGGCTAGCGCTTAACTGAAGGGCGGGGCCTCGGGCTAGCGCTTAATTGAGGGCGGGGCCTCGGGCTAGCGCTTAACCAGCCCCCCCAGGTGATGCCGATGATGCTAAGCAGGAGGCTGCTGAGCTTGTAAAGCTCAGTTCAGTTTAATGTTGGACGGGACGTGAGCGTTTTCTGGAGCAGTTCTGTCTGCAGAAACAGCGTTAAGAAATGAAATCATCTTTGCCATCATGCCAGGTAAGTGACCATCTCTGGGTGCCTTATCCTTGGTGACGTTGCTGGAAGGGAAATGTTGCTTCGTGCTTTGGGGAAAGTCAGATTCAGTGTTAGTTCCCACCAGGCCTGCTCACAAAACTTTGGCCTCCCCTGGTTGTGGCTTCCTCGAGCTGTTGTAGTGAAGTGCTACAAACTGGGTGACTTCAAATAGCAAGTTTATTATCTCACAGCTCTGGAGACTGGAAGTCTAAGGTCGGGGTGTTGGCAGGGTTGCTTGCTTCTTAGGGCTTGAGAAAAAAGTCCGTTCCACGTTCCTCTCCTGGCTTCCGCTGGTTTGCCGGCCATCCTCTGCTTTCCAAGGCTGGTGGGTGTACCACCCTGATTTCTGCATCTTCACATAGCGTTCTTCCTCGTGTGTGTATGCCTGTGTCCAAATTTCCTCTTTTTTGTGAAGACACTGGTCTTATTGAATTATAGGTCACCCTAGTAACTTCATTTTAATTTGACTGACTCTATGAAAACATTTCCTAAGAAGGCCATATTTTGAGGTATATGGGGTTAGGACTTCATATTAACAGCTTTAGGGGAGAACATTCAACTCAAAATGCCTGCGCACCTGAGTGAAGGGAGAGGCCTTCGTGAGCTTTGGCTCATGGTGGCCACAGAAGGTAACGGATGCGAAAGGCACTTCCTTAAAGAGCTGATCCTAGAATTGGACTTGCTGTGCTTAGCCACTCAGTTGTGTCCAACTCTGTGCGACCCCAGGGACTGCAGCCCGCTGGGCTCCTCTGTCCATGGAATTCTCCAGGCAAGAGCCCTGGAGTGGGTTGCCGTGCCCTCCTCCAGGGGATCTTCTCCACCCAGGAATCGAACCTGGGCCTCCCACATTGTGCAGACTCTTTACACTGAGCTCTCTGGGAAGCCCTGATCCTGGAATGAGGCAGCAGGCTGGTAACCGTGTGGCATCACCCAGCAGTGAGAGGCGCTGAGAAAGCCCGTGAGAAACGCGCCTGGGAGGCCGGGTCTGCGTTTTCCGGCAGCATGTGCAGGTGAGGAGCCGTGCGTGGGAACACGGGCTTCCTGTGGGGCCTGCGCCGACCTCGGCAGTGCACTGCTACAGTCGGGGGTCTCGGAGGATGTGACTCCTCCCAAGCTCCAGGGCTGAGACCGCTGAGCGCCTGTAGGTAGGTGAGAGCGCGCCCGGGGCCTCGGGCTCGCCCGCTCCGGGCAAGAATGGCTGTAGTCTTCCGTCCGCCGTCTGAGTCATAGACCCTTGCTCTGGCCCCTGGAGAAACCCCGACGGCTCAGCTCAGCTGAATCGGTGTCCGTCTGCAAGGGCCTCTGAGAGGCCGCTGTGAAGGCCAGGTCTCGCCAGTGGCTGTTGGGTTGCATTTTCTGAGCTGGCGAGCTGCACTTGCGACAGGGCCACCTTCTCCCCCAGCAGCCCGGCCTCCCAGGATGGCCCTTGCCGGGGGTTGTTCTCAGGACCCTGTTTCTTCTGGAGTGGGAACCGGAGCCCCGCTCAGGAGGGGCCGGGCCTCTGGGCCGCCTGCCGCTCCCTCTCCATGGCCCGCTCGCCTTTCTCCGAGGCCCCGGGCGCCATGCAGCCCTGACTTAGAGCGGCTTCCTGTCCGGTGACCCTCCTCATTTTGCTTGTCCGGGAGCCTCCTGCCCTTGCTGCCAGCGCCCCGTAGTTCATTTTTGCCAAGCCTGCTCCAGGTGAAGCCCTGCTCTCACACCTGACCATCGGAGAAGCTAAACGATTCCGGCTGTCTCCAGCAAGACCGGATGGCAGGTGCTCCCAGGCAGTCGACGCCAAATGCTGCAGCAAGGGCTGGCCTAACCAGATCTTGGGGAGCAAGGGTAAAGGGTCTGGAGAGAGCGGAGAGGAAAGTCCAAGGAACTGTGTCAGGAGAGCAGATGAGGGCGGAAGGCCTTGGCAGAGTTTGGAGGCTGCCAGTCTGCAGGAGGCCAGTTAGACAAGCAAGCGAATTTTGAGAAGACCTCATTAGTCATACAGAGTCTGTGAGGTTCCTGTGTGAGTTTCCAACACACGAGCTCCAGAACTTACGGTTTATATGAATGAAAGTTAACTTCCTGTTCCGATACACTGTCCACCATCTCTTTAGCATACTGAATATTGCATATCCGTTCCTCTCTATCCTGAAAGAAAAACGGAATGTTTTTCTACTGTAATCAGTATTGGCAGCAGTGTAAAGAACTTACTAAAAATTGTAAAATGCTATATTGCATCAATGCAGGGTCTTAATAGAACTTTTTTCTTTTTTCTGGTATCTTAGCCACATTTTACTGCCAGATATTTCAGGATAAAGATTCGCTATTTACCCTTATAGGATTACCGTGTTTAGATCATTAAAAGTAAGTGTATACATGGATAAATAAAGTAATATTTTAATGTTTGAACTATATTATTCTTATTGGGTAGCATGGTTTTAATAGTTTCTAAGATGTAGTAGTGAACAAGTGATTGAATGTTATCCTCAGAAACTATCCAAAAGGCTGTAATTCTAGGCATCTGTTGAAGATATGCTTAGTGTAAATGTACAGCTATTTGGGACCATAAGTGGAATATAAAAACATAGACTTGGTTTCAGAAAGTTGGATATAATAGAATAAACCTAATGAACCATCATATGAGAAATTCAGGGATTTTGTGTCTTAGAAAAAAATCTTCTCTAAAGGAAAAATGGAACAGATTTTCAGTTTGTCGAGTGCCTGAGCGTGTAAAAACGAAGCGAAAACAATCTTAAAGAAGCCCAAATCCAAAACAGGGGCTAGTTATTTTCCACTAGAATGGCTCTAAAGCGGGAGTAATTTTTTTAAAGCTTAAAGTCAGGGTCCATATATTTTGCTTGTAATCAGTTTTAATAGCAAGTATAATTTAAATAATTTCTTGCATGTGTTCTTTGGCATTTTGAATTGAAAAATATTTCATTATTTTCCCTCCATAACAACAACGTTGATGTATGAAAAGCATAATTATTTCCATTATAAAAACAAAAGAGACTGGACTGTCCTGGGGCTTCCTTGGTGGTTCAGGCAGTAAAGACTCTGCCCACAGTGCAGACCTGGATTTGATCCTGGGTCGGGAAGATCCCCTGGAGGAGGGAATGGCGCCCACTCCAGTACTCTTGCCTGGAGAACCGCATGGACAGAGGAGCCTGGTGGGCCACAGTCCATGAGGCAGATAAACAAGGCAGACACGACTGAGCGACTGACCCGCACACAGGCTGTTCTGGGTGGTTTTTATCGGTATTTTTATGAGTCTCTTCTCCACCATCTGGTCTTGGCTTTTCCTGACTGACCCAGGCTGGGAAAGCCACCTGAGGATAATAAAGAGGCTGTGATTAACAAAATCCACTAAGAAGTCACAAAGCGCAGCTTGATTAAAACTGGCTTCTAGCAAGTGGGCCCAGTGCACAGCTGGTTGGAGATGAGCCCTGCGTGGCCGAGCAGGGCTGTGCCCTTGAGCCAGCGACCTTACTCAGAGACAGGGCGGGGGGTCTGCTTCCAGTTTCTGACTAAAGTGATGCCAAAGGCCATTTTACCAAAAAATCAGTACTGTCTTTTCTAGCATATTTTGTTGTTGATATTACTCATTCGTTTCATTCATTCCCCTGAGGTCTAATGTTAAAATAACATCCCAGGAGTGAGACATGAGACACACTAAACTGCCGTCAGCCGCGACACCTTGGCTTGAATCACCTTCAACCTCAGGACCAAATCAGGTGACCTCATTATTCAGTCACTTACAGAGAATGGGACACGAGGCAAGTACACGTGGGAAAGGAACAGGAAGACAGCCAAAACTTGGAAGAAAGGGACATGAGAGTCCCTTGGGGGGGTTAGGCAGCTTCTGGAATGTCAATTAGAAAGTGCTAAGAAAATTATCTGAAATCTCATTTTTAAAAAACCAACAAAAAGTTCCATGGTTCTGCCCAGAATCTCTAATTCCATTTGTGCTTTTCTCAAAAGCTATCATTTTCTTCCATCTGCTGGGCAAGATAAAAAGGAAATAAGTTTATAATAATGTGAAGTCGCTCAGTCGTGTCCGATCCTTTGCAACCCCATGGACTGTAGCCTACCAGGCTCCTCCATCCATGGAATTCTCCAAGCAAGAGTACTGGAGTGGGTTGCCATTTCCTTCTCCAGGGGATCTTCCTAACCTAGGGACTGAACCCAGGTTTCCTGCATTGTAGGCAGACGCTTTACTACCTGAGCCACCGGGAAGTTCTGTATCAGTAGCTAAAGTCTAAGACTCATTTGGCAATTTTCAGGAGAATATTTGGTGGTGGTGTACTTGTAGCATTGAAATAACTTGTTTAATTATAACCATGTGTAATTAAATAATCAAAGATTTAGAAGTATAAACACTTATGAAGGATAAAGTTTTACTTTGGTATTTAATGATTACATTGCTTATTGAATTATTTGTTTGATCAAACTTTAAATAATATCACAAAAAAGCAACCATATAACACCACATGTTATTATACATTTCTTAAAATGTCCCACCAGCAAAGTTCAAATTAGTGTATGGACCATTGAAAGAGCAATTTAATTTTGTTATTATAGAATTAAAATATTTCTGAGATATTAGTGCCTTCCTATGCTTGGGTCATTACATAATTCCAGAAATGTATTAATTTAAAAAAATTTTTAAAATGTTATTGAAGTATAGTTGATTTATAAGGCTGTGTTACTTTCTGTGATACAGCAAAGTGATTCAGTTATACATCTATTCTTTTAATACATATATTTTTTGCATTATGGTTTATCATAGCAGAAATGTCTCAGTTATGGAGAAGGCACCTTCCACTTGTGTCAATAAACAGAAATTGAGTCTCTGATTTCCAGAATTCCTCCTTTGCTCTAATTGCAGGGCAGAGAACTCCCACAGTGTGAAACCCAGGAATCTCTGGACCAATGAAAGTGTTTCTCATCAGTTGTTAGGGCTGACTCTACCTATGTGAATTCTGGCTCCGAGTTAGCACTTAGACTGAATCCAATTGAGTCTCTGATTCTTAGCAGCTGGCAGTGAAACCCTTTGAAGGGATCCTGCTGTTACACCCTCCTTTGACCCCTCTCTGAGTTGGCCTCATGCTTGGACAGTACGTTCACTGGCCGTTTCAAGCATGTGGCCACCTCCGTCAGGCTGCTTTCAGACTCACGGCTTCCTGACTGACGCCACCATTTCTGCTCCTTGGTTCATTTCATTTCCTTCCACTTAGGAAAGTTCTAGAACTTTATGTTTGAATTCTGTAAGAAATTATTTCCTAAATAGTTAATCATTTTGACTAAAGCCATTTATTCAGTAGCAACAAGGAAATCATGCCTACTCTTACATTTAACTTCAACACTTGTCATCCAGCTTCATCCTTACTTGACGGCTTTGTCCTTTCTGTAGGTTCATTTTGCTTCAAGATCTGTCGTTATCTCTGAGAATCTATATCTGTATAATGACTGCTTTTTATTTGCTCCTGATTTCTGGTGCTAGCACAGTTCCTGGGAAATAAGGAAATGCGTCCTGGTGGATGAGAGCTGTTGGGATCAAATATTCCTTTTGCCTCTCACTCAGCACCTGCTTTTCCTTGTCTAAGCCGCACCCCAGTGTTTCCAATGGGAACTGCTGTTGCCCCAACTGGACATGACCCAGCAGGATTGTCATTCATGGTGCCCAGAGTGTGGGTATATGACCCTAACTAGCCCAATCATACCCTCCTTCTCTGTATTCCAGAATTAAAAAAGAAAAACAAAACAAAACACTGAAATTTGTTAGCAGTGATTGGTGACAAAGGTAACATCCTTACAGAGACAGATGTCCATCAGTTATTTTAAATTAAAAAATTGAGGTGAAATTTACATGATTAACCACGTTAAAGTGTACACGTCAATGGCACCTGATACTCAAAATGCTGTGCAGCCACTGTCTAGTGTCGAAGCTCCTTCATCGCACAGTCCCCGTTAGTCACTTACCATTATTCCACCGGATCGAGTCACCAAGATGCCTGTTTCAAGTCTGTTGTGTTCCATCTAAGTGTGTGTGTGTGTGTTAGTCGCTCAGTTGTGTCTGACTCTTTGCAACCCCATGGACTCTAGTCCCCCAGGCTCCTCTGTCCATGGGATTCTGGAATACTGGAGTGGGTTGCCATCCCTTCTCCAGGTGGAATAATGGTGAGTGATTAATGGGTTTAGGGTTATCTTCCGGGTCCTGAAAAAGCTTTGACACTAAATAGAGGTGGTGGTTGTACAACATTGTGAGTTTACCAGGTGTCACTGACGTGTACACTTTAAAGTGGTTAATTAATTATGTAAATTTTATCTTGATAATTTTCTTTAAAAAGGAAAATATGTAATAAAATATGCAGAAAAGTATCAGAGAGGGTGGGACGTTTCCCCCTCTGTTCCCAGAGGTCTTTTTCCAAGTTAAGGGATATCGGTCACTCTACCCCTGCCGGCTTCTCTCCACCCCCTCATTATTCGATGGATGAATTTGGGAACAGAAGGCGCCTAAATTGGCATGTGGCTCTCTGCTTCTTACTCTTTTTCTTGGAAGTGAGATTCCTGCAGGAAGTAAGGCAAAGGCCCTGCTCTCGTGTGAAGGGTGAGATTTAGGGGTATGGGAAGGCCGACCATGGTCCAGAGCTATGTCAATTGGTGGGTGATCTCCTTACTCATTCCTGGATTCCTTCGGATTCCTTATGATGGTGTCACTTTTTGCATTGTTGTCCCTTGGGAGGAAAAATGATCTGTGTCTTAATCAGTAACTAAAAAAAGAAAACACTAGTCAGACAGAGTTGCTGCTGCTGTTAAGTTGCTTCATTCGTCTCCAACTCTATGCGACGCCATAGATGGCAGCCCACCAGGCTCCCCCATCCCTGGGATTCTCCAGGCAAGAACACTGGAGTGGGTTGCCATTTCCTTCTTCAATGCATGAAAATGAAAAGTGAAAGGGAAGTCACTCAGTCGAATCCGACTCTTAGCAACCCCATGGACTGCAGCCCACCAGGCTCCTCTGTGCATGGGATTTTCCAGGCAAGAGTGCTGGAGTGTGGTGCCATTGCCTTGCAAAATTGGGAGATGAGATGAATAGGAGTCAACTACAAGGATTCTAGCTTTTTTCAAATTGTTGGGTATTTGTGTGTGTATTTCCTGGAGGATTGATGTGAAAGGCACACCCACGTGAACCAGAGAAAAACATAGCTTTCTGTAATTGAGAGGAGCTAGGTGAAGGAGCAGTTCACTTGCTTTGTCTGAAATTACTTGAGTTAATAATGAAGCTATTGTTAACTAGAGTGTGAAGCTTAACTCTTTTTCAAAAGCTTGATTTAAAGCCCTAGGTTTAATTCTTCTGCATGGCAAATTAAATAAAGCCAGCATAGCTCTCGGCTGTGATTTCTCAAGCTATTCTATTTTCTTAGCTGAGACAATCATTTGTTAAGCTAATGGGAAATAATTGCCCAAGTACATTAGGAGAGACATGAATTCTTCCAGAATTAATACTTTGTCCAGGATTAAGTTTTCTTTGGCAAACCCAACTCTCAAGAACTAAGTAGGGGAAAGGTCAGAAGAGGAAGCAATTCCTAGGAACAGTGGATTTTATAAATCAATAAAAATAAAACCAATACAATTATAACAGTGTGGGTCAGTGCAATGATATTTAGCAGTTTCACCAAACTTTCTCCTAAAAGAATTCTTTGGCTTGGGTTCTGCTTCAAGAAGAAATCAAACATTCTTTTTGGAAAGGAGTCTCCTTCCTTCGGTTTATTTTTAATTGGAGGATAATTGCTTTACAATGCTGCGGTGGTTTTGCTGTACGGCACCATGAATCGGCTGTAAGTAAGCCTATACCCCTTCCCTCTTCAGCCTGCCTCCCGCCACCCCCATCCGCCGCACGGCCCCCACAGAGCGCGGAGCTGAGCGCTGCGCTGCGCAGCGGGCTCCCACGAGCTGTCTGGGTCACTGTGGTGGCGTACAGATGTCAAGGCTCCTGTGTTTGTCCCTTGCTCTCCTTCCCCTGCTGGGTCCACAGGTTCTTTCTCTGGCTGTGTCGTTTTGTAACCCAACAAATATGCAGGTTAGAGTAGGTGAGTAGGCAAGGGCTGGAGAAAGAAGATCCTGAGTTACCCAGGTAACAGAGTTGACATGCGGTATGAAAATTGACATGCGACGCAGCCAATCAATGCACTCTTCTGTTGGGTCAGTAAGTAGTTAAAACGTGACTGTGTATTGAATAATATATTGAATATGTTTAGAGTAAAGTCATAAATATGGCTTTATTTCCCCATAATTAATGCACCAGGTACTCTTTCCACTAATTCTATGTAGATACAAATTATGTCATGGTTGCACAAAGAGAAAATTGGTCCTTACAAGAACAGTATGAAATTTATTTATTTACTTCAGTGTATTTCCAGACTATATTCCGTTCCATTGATCTATTTGTCCATCTTGACAGAAATAGTACACTATGTTGTTTACAGTAACTTTATAATAAGTTTTAAAGTCAAGTAGTTTAAGTTCTCCAGCTCTGTTCTTTGTGGGGCCCTAAATGGGAAACCTTAAAAACAAAGGGGCTAGCTTTGTGGTTAAAAATCTAAGATGTCACCTGGTGGAAGAGATGGGGCAGGGTCTATGTTGTCTGTCAAAGTTTTTGACGGGTTGACTTCTGTGCATGCAGACAGTGTGATCTCCATAGACTCCTGTTGTACTGAAGGCACATAATGATTTGACCTTTAATGTGATTGGTGCAACTATGGAAAGTTCCTCCTAAAACCCTCCTGTTTGTCTATATAAGCTGGGAGTTTATAGCAATAAAGCGGAACTGCTTCGCCGGAACCGTGTCGCGTCTGATTGTCTCTCGCTGGCCGAGGGGCTGGGTTGGCGGACAGCAGGCTCACCTCTCCTCGGGACCCCTGGGCTTTGCTGAGGGAAGTTCCACTGTATCTACTGTTTCTGCGGAGCGCCCCCTGCAGTTCTTCTCTTTAAAAACTGGGCTATTCTGTAAAACAAAGGAATATAATTGCTTACAATGTTGTGTTAGTTTCTGCTGTGCAATGACGTGTATCCACTATTGCTGTTCAGTTGCCCAGTCATGCTCTGTGACCCCATGGACTGCGGCGCGCCAGGCCTCCCTGCCCCTCACCATCTCCCAGAGTTTGCCCAAGTTCATGTTCGCTGCGTCAGTGATGCCATCCAGCCATCTCGTCCTCTGGTGCCCTCTTCTCCTTCTGCCCTCAATCTTTCCCAGCACTGGAGACTTTTCCACTGAGCTGTCTGTTCACATCAGATGGCCAAAGCACTGGAGCCTCAGCATCAGTCCCTCCAGCGGATATTCAGGGTTGAGCTCTCTTAAGACTGACGGGCTTGATGTTGCTGTCGAAGGGACTTCTGAGAGTCTTTTCCAGCACCACAGTTCGAAGGCATCAGTTCTTTGGTGTTCCGCCTTCTTTACGGTCCAGCTCTCGCTATGCACGTGACCACCGGGAAGACCATAGCCTTAACCATAAGGGCCTTGGCTGGCAGAGTAATGTCTGCTTCTCAGCTCACTGTCTAGGTTTGTCGTTGCTTTCCTGCCAAGAAGCAATCGTCTTCTGATTTCATGGCTGCAGTCACTGTCCATAGTGATTTTAGAGCCCAAGAAGAGGAAATCTGTCCCTGCTTCCACCTTTTGTAAATATGTATTTCCTCCTCCTCGGACCTCCCTCCCTCCACCCCGTCACCTAGGTCATCACAGAGCCCTGAGCTGAGCCCCCTGTGCTGTACAGCAGGCTCCCCCTTGCTACTAGTTTACACATGGTAGTGTATAGATGTCAGTCTAATAAAGTATGTACGCATTTTAGTGGAGCAGAAGAAATGAATGATGTAGCATGAATGGGAAAGGGCCACACAAAGGGATGTCCATAGTGATTTTAGAGCCCAAGAAGAGGAAATCTGTCCCTGCTTCCACCTTTTGTAAATATGTATTTCCTCCTCCTCGGACCTCCCTCCCTCCACCCCGTCACCTAGGTCATCACAGAGCCCTGAGCTGAGCCCCCTGTGCTGTACAGCAGGCTCCCCCTTGCTACTAGTTTACACATGGTAGTGTATAGATGTCAGTCTAATAAAGTATGTACGCATTTTAGTGGAGCAGAAGAAATGAATGATGTAGCATGAATGGGAAAGGGCCACACAAAGGGAGTTCGACTCTCAGGTTGATCTTCAGAGCTTTCTTGGATCCAGGAAGCCTCGAATCAGTCTTTACCACATTGCAGTTCCAGACTTGCCATTGCACACACACATTTTGCTTGCCTTTCCCACACTTTCAGCTTATGATCTCCACTATGCCTGGGAGATTCTGATCACTCAGTTGGTTAAAAATCCAGGCCCACTTTTACAAAAGGGATTAAAGGCTGCTTTTATCACAAAGTCTTCCTGGAGTACCATGGAAGTACTCAAGCAAAATAATGCTCAGAATTCTCCAAACCAGATTTCAACAGTACGTGAACTGTGAACTTACAGATGTTCAAGCTGGATTTAGAGAAGGCAGAGGAACCAGC
>SJYC01047883.1:0-17386 GCA_006408675.1 Madoqua kirkii | reverse complement strand
TGAGTAAGCTCCAGGAGTTGGTGAATGGACAGGGAAGCCTGGTGTGCTGCAGTCCATGGGGTTACAAAGAGTTGGACATGACTGAGTGGCTGAACTTAACTGAGTACCTTGGCTAGAAGAATCGCATATACGTTATCAGGCTCCTTTATTTCTCCAGGTATTGCCGATGTTTTCTGGTCCACATTTGCTCTTTCTAGTTTGGGAGGTTTCCAGGGTGAGAACATAATGTATTCATCTCTATGTACACTGAACATTCTTGGTACTTAAAAGTATCAATTACTCAACAGATGTTTATTGAATGAGGTTCTGGCCTGAGTGGTTAGCCTCATTTATAAGAGCATAAGAGCTTGTCTTTGCAAATTAAAAAATAAGTTGATATTACTCAGTGTTGGAAAAGATAGGGAAGACCATGCACGCTCGTAGGATGTTGGTGATACTGCCTCCTTTCTGAAAAGTGATTTTGCATCAGTCATCAAAGTTTTTAGCATGTATCCACTTTGCTCTAGAATCTTAGCTTGTTATATGTGAGAAGTTTAATGGTTATCAGAACATGCATGCACATGAGACTGTTTCTTCTATAGCGTTTGTAAATAACACAACCCAACTAACCAACAAACAAGACTCAAGGACCAAGGCTCATTAGGACCCATGAATAGGACTTGAACTTCCTATGTGTATTTTGTGCAGTTTCTCTCTCTCTCTCTTTTTTTTTGTTTCTGTTTGTTTGTTTGTTTGTTTTTACAAAGAACATGTATTTTCCTCAAACAACTCCTGTTTTTCTTTGGAAAGGGTTATACCTGAGCAGGGGTGCCCTGCTTTCTGTTTCACCTCCTCATTCTGTTTTGACAGAGGGCAAGAATAACCTCAGAATCTGGTTTGACATGCTTTCCTAAGTACTGCTATCCGTTTATATATTTTACGACAGTTACTCGGAATCTTGGAAGTTGCTAATGGCTCCTTATTTCCAGCAGGATCAGATCTGTACAAAGGCCGTCGTGGTCGTCTCCCAGTTACCCTTCCCTCTCTGCCCCCAGCCCTTCTCACGAGCTTCTCTACTCCTGAAACTCACCCTCTGTGTCGGGTTTTCTTATCTTGCTCTCCACTCCCTTCTTTTAGAATGCCACTGCCCGTGCGGGAGCCTTCTGCTTCCCTTCTGTGAAGTCCCTGCTCACACGTTCTGCTCTGTGATAATCCGGTCTTAGGAAATCTTCATTCATGGCACTCTGTCCCTTCATCTCACCCGAAGGCCATCACATGTTAGACGTGTCTTCCTTACCTGAAGTGTGCCCGCTGGGGACAGATCCAAACATCTTTGTAGATGTTCGCTTGAGTTTTATGGATGGAAACATGGTACTAGTGGAAATTTCATTTCACTTCAGAATCACTAGAAGCTGATGCCTATGGCTCACGGTCTTATTAAAGGATGTTTCTGCTCTGCCATGATGCTGACCACGTGGTGCCAAGGCACAGGCTCCTTTCTCCCCTTTCCTTGCAAGGCTGATTCTTTGCATTTAGCTATGTGCCCTGCACTTTTCTTTGCAGTCCGTGCTTTCCTCACCCAGTGATTTCAAGACATGTAGCGAATCCTGTTCTAGCTCTGTTCCCTGAGGACGTTTTCTGGCCAGTCTCTAGACCATCTCTTCTTTTTTGCTCTCACAGGTCGTTTATTTCCACTTGTTCCTCCCCCAGGCAGGTCCTTTACAAAGTTCCAGCCCTCTACCAGCCCCATGGTATTCAGGACTGCATTAAAATCTTTACAACCTGAAAAGATGGTAGTACCTCTATGATTATGTCAACTCCAAAGTTACTACATGGTGAAACACAAACTTATGTATATGCTACAATTAAATATACGTCTCCAGAATTTTCTCATTCTAAATTCCTCAAAGAGACCTGGGTTCAATCTCTGGATCAAGAAGATCCCCTGGAGAAAATAATGGCAACCCACTCCAGTGTTCTTGCCTGAAGAATCCCATGGACAGAGGAGCCTTGCGGGCTACAGTCCACAGGATCACAAAGAGTGGAACACAACTGAGCGATTATCACTTTCACTACTTACTTTTCTTCCAGCCTTTGTTTTGCTGTGTCCTCACTCGCATTTTGGTCTCCCCGTGTGGTGGTCTTTTGTTCTGGTATCCTACTGCAGCAAAGGATTTTGTGAGATATGCTTTCATGTTGCATATCCAAATACTTGGAGTTCCCAGGTTGCACTAGTGCTAAAGAACCTGCATGCCATTGAGGCAAATGCAATAGACACGGGTTCAATCCCTGGGTCGGGAAGCTCTGGAGGAGGGCATGTCAGCCCACTCCGGGACTCTAGTCTGGAGAATCCCGTGGACAGAGGAGCCTGGAGGGCAATAGTCTACGGGGTTGAAAAAGTCAGACATGACTGAAGCAAGTTAGCATGCATACACGCATCCAAATATTTATTTTCATGATTCTAGGAAATGAAGGGATTTCTTAATATTCAGTGGTTGTCATAGGTATATGTTGTTTTAGTCTTGAAGGAGATTTTTAATAATCATCATTTTAGCACATAGGTTTCGAAGATGCATTGAAGCTGAAAACTTTTTGCAAGCTGTCCACGGTGTGAGGAGCAGCTGGGGTTAGAGTTTCTCAAATATTGGGCTGTTTTTATTTCTATCATAAGGGTAAGGTTGCCACTTTTAGGAAATAAAAATATATGCAACATTTGAGATTTACTTATACTGGGAAATAACTTGTTTAACTGAAATTCAAATTTAACTGGACATCTTGTGTTTTTATCTGACAGCCCTATCTGGAAATAAAGAAAAAACTCCTAATGTTTAACAGCAGCTCAACTAGTTGCTTTTATTTATCTCACTTAGTTGTCTTAACAGCAGTTATGCAGTTTTAAAACTTTTAGAAAATATTTTTCTATAAATATTCGTGTCATTTTATTTATAGGTGAAGACATGGAAGCTTGGAGAGTTCATACTCTCAGTGCCAAGACTGGAGCCCAGAAATTAAACTCCAGAGCAGGGGATAGATGAATAAAAATGTTTGTGATTTTCTTTTTAATACTTGTGGGTTCCTTTGGGTTCCTTTTGTTGATGCTATTGTATTTCCTCATCTTGCAAGGACGGGGAGACACTGCCTTTTGTGTATGCTTCTGTATCTTAAAGAAAACTCTGGACTTCAAGCAACAACTCTAGGTGGAAGATAAAACTCCTATACTGAAACAGTAGAATTTGCAAAATGTTGGAGTAAGGTGAGCAGGATGGCCCAGCAGGAGGTAACTTCTCAGCGTTTGTGCAGACGGGATGCTGAGTCCAATCGCTGGGTGTCGTCTTTAATTTCCTCCCTGCCACTGGCAAGTCTTTGATTTTAGTGAGTATTCTTCATCCCCACCAGCCTGAACCAACAAAAGTAAGTCATGTTGGCCAGAACGGTAGGGAAAAAATTGTTCTCACATCTTTTATTTCAGGACATTGTTTGGAGTGGATATTGCCTCTTCTTTCCCTGCTTTTCGGGGGGTGAAGAGTCCTCCCTGGGGTTCTTTGTACCATACTTTCTTTTTCTGATCGCCCACTGCTCAGGTGACCTCCAAAAACTCCATCTCATCCCCCTCTAACAATTTGGTGAAGTGTGTGTCTGGAATGTCTTTTCTCCCTTTGCAGACACTGAGACTAGGCTTAGCCTTCAGACTTCTCCAGGTCTCTTTGTCTGTGTTGGCTTGAACAATGGACGGAAGGACTTCCTCCCTAGGAGCCTGCTTCTGACCCCACAGCATCTGCTTACAGCTCCCGCCGTGGTGCTGCCCGTGTTTGGGATGCTTCCAGGGCGTAATCAATTCTGTCCCCTGCGATTTGGTTTTCAGGGACTGTTCTTCCTCTAAAAGTCACAGGAGCTTAGGCTGAAACCCTTAACTTTGTACCCAGTCCTGTGGAAAACAGTGCCTTCTGCTCCATTTTAATCAAGGTTAAGCTCTTAAGCCTGTGTCTTTGCAGAAGGACATTGCCTCTGCTTTTGAAGTGTGTGTTCTCCTAGAGCAGGCTCATTGGAGATGGGCCTGATGCTGGGAAAGACTGAAGGCAGAAGGAGAAGGAGGCGGCAGAGGAAGAGGAGGTCACATAGCATCCCCGACTCAGCGGATGTGAGCCTGGCAAACTCCGGGAGCTGGTGATGGACAGGGAAGCCTGGCGTGCTGCAGTCCACGGGGTAGCGGAGAGTCAGACATGACTTAGCGACTGAACAACAAGCTATTCTCCTAGTTCTCATGAGACTCAATCCCGAAGTCTTCAGTCTTGGAGCTTCTTGAGGATCATCTTACCTTTGGCATAAAGTACTGGTTTTCCACTTTCCTTTTATTCTACCGAGAAGGCAAATTCTGATTCCTAAGGCCTTAAAACATTGTTTTCCAAAGGCCCTGCAATTGGAGAGTATAGAATTTTGAAAACAGCCTTTTTTTTTTTTTTAGAGGATATTAAAGTGTAAAGCAGGAGAATAGAGTGTTATGCAAGTGATTGATTTCAAGTGTGTACCCAATCAATTATTTTTTTTTTCCCTCTCCCACAAAGCATTTTCATTTGAATTGAGTTTTTCAGCTAAATCATCACTTCATGGACTGGCAATTAGGATTAGTTTCTTCTTTTCTAATCAAGTCCTTCCAACTACAGAAGATATTGTACATACTGTCTAAATTATAGATTTCTCATTTGTTACATTTGGAGTAGAATGGTCCATTCACCAAATGTTTACTCAGTACCCACTGAGCACTCGATCTGGGGTGTTTGACAAATGGGAATGCTCTTTGAGCTTTTTAAAATGATTCAGGAGTGATGTGCAGAATAAAACTTCAAGTGAGAGCAAGCTGAGTTTGTCCCGGGTCTGGAGATGTTCACCATCAGATTAAAGCAACCTCGCATGCCGTCACCCATCATAGGAGACAGCGTGGGGGGAACCAGACCTGACTCTGGTACCAATGGAAACACTCAGGACCACTCAGATTCACAGAGTCGTTAGACTTCACTTGGAGGAGATTTAAAACCCCTTTATCAGAACTGCACTCTCGGGAGGTGGGGAGCAGAACCTCAGAGGCCGGCACGAGCTGGGGAAGTCGGAGCCAGGCAAGGTTTCGTGCCGGAACTTGAAGTGTTTCCTGGTTATTGGCTTCTCCAGTACTTTTCTGTTCAAATGCTTAACAACCAGCACTTGCTGCTTCCTTATGTTTGCGCCTGACTTTGGACGCGCAGGGATGCAGAAGCCCAATCCTTGCCTTTTCCCTCCCTGCCCAATGGTTAGAATTTGGTTTTGCAATTAGATTGGTTATATTAAAGATAGGCAAGGAACTTTCGGTCAAGTAAGATGACCAAAGTACTTACTTACAAATAAGTATTTGACTTTCAAAATAATTTCTCTGAAACTGTTTATCTCACATCTACTTTTAATAATAAGTAATTATTAATAATAGTAATAATTAAAAGTGATTATTCCCATTAATCCTAACACCTGGGGTTAATTTATTCATGATCACCTGTAGTTTCAAGTCATTTTTTTTAAGTGTGCTTAATATTTGGCTTATTTTGAATGATCCTAAAAAAATTCTTGTGTACTTGAATAGAGCTGATCTGACTGCTTGAAACATACTAGAAAATGGATAGTTTCTGAACATGGGACGTATCTTTAATTTATACAATGTGTTATTTAAAAAAGTGATTTCAAATATAGCCAAATGAAGGTGAACTTTGGAGTAACTGCATGTCGGTAACACTTAGTGCAATATTTACCAAGCATTTATTGAGTTCTTACTTTCAAATGATAAATGGTAAGGAAAAGCCATGAGATAAGAGAACATTTCCCAGAGTTCATTTCTTACATTAATTTTGCCAGGTGTTGATAAATCTTGGTCAGAAAAGGCACCTGCTGGCTAAGTACGCTTGAACGAGGCTGAGATAAGCAGATGTGGTTTTCCCGTGAGGAGCCTTCGTGTGCTTTGAAATAGTCTCATCGAGTGTGTGCTGGTACCTCTCTGGACCAGGATGCTGTGGCTCGCGCTAAAGCAAACGTGAATAAGAGATGGAGTCACTGGCGAGGGAAGGGGGGTGGGCAGAGAGAAGAGTACACCGCCGGCGGAGCCCGAAGGACGGTCCAGGGCCCGGACCACACAGCCATCAGCCCCACTGCCTGTGGAACGAGCCCCATTACTCGACCCTGTAGGGCCCGGGCTCCTTACTGTCATGGTGTGTGCGCACTATATAATCATCTAGTGTCCGTTAGCTGAATATAATTCCCCTGTCCCACTCCCCTTCCCAGCCACGTACACACATGCCTTGCTCTTGACGTGGTTCAGTCACTAAGTCATGTCCTAGTCTTTTGCGACCCCACGGACTACAGCCTGCCTGGGTCCTTCGTGCATAGGATTCTCCAGGCAAGAATACTGGAGTGGGCTGCCATTTCCTTCTCCAGGGATCTTCCCCACCCAGGGATCGAACTCCTGTCTCTCCTGCATTGACAGGTGAACTCTTTACCGCTGAGCCACCAGGGAAGCCTGTCGTGCTCTGCCCTACTGTGACCAGGGCTGGCCAAGTGGGCATCAGGTGTGCTTAGTGCTGAATAATAACAGATTATACCACTCAAATAAGTTTATTATCTAAATGTTCTAATTTGGTACTATTTTCAAATTCATTCATGTATCCAACAACATTATCTTTTATTTCTCCCAACAGTCCCTACCATAAAGTAAGTATTGTTTTTATTATCCTGTTACTGATGAAGATAGTATGCTTCTTATTCTCTTGAGGGAAATGATTGACATTTTAGGCAGAACAAGTCTTCATTTTGAGGATATTGCAGCTGGTTAAAAGCTCTAGTCCGAGTTTAATGTCCGAGTTTAATCAAAATGTCCGAGTTTAATCAAAACCACTTTTATTAAGTTTTTTTTTTCTCAAATGCTCCCTAGCGGGGTGAATATAGGCCCCAAGTGAGAGTCCAGGATCTGCAGATAGCATGTGGCTGAGCCAGAATCCCAGTCTGTGTCCTGACTACATAGCCCGTTGCTTTCCTACAAGCATGGGAATGTGCCTCTCCTACCAGACAGTCTCCTAATAACAGCTGGAGCTGGACTGTGCCCGAAGCTTACTGTTGAATGAACGAATGAATGGGTGGCTGAATAAGCATAAATAAGCAGCCATAGAGGCCAGGTACCAATTTAAATTAACAAAATTGAAAGGTAGAGTATTGGTTAAAATGCCTTTTATAAATGTCACTTAAAGTTGATTTTGGATTCAGGCTATCCTTTTAAAAATCTTACCTATTGCAGAGACTGTAATTTGAATTAAAAACTACAGATTCCACTCATTTAATGTTAATGTCTTACTCTTTTAAACTCCTTTATTTTCTGTTGGAGTATAGCTGACTCACAGTGCTGTGATCACTTCAGGCGGACGGCAAAGGGACTCAGCCGTGCGTGTACACGTGTGTGTACAGGCGCCCATTCTCCCCCAAGCCCTCCCATTCAGGCCGCCACATAACTGAGTTCCCTGTGCTGCACAGTGAGGTCTTGTTAAAAATCTTACCTATTGCAGAGACTGTAATTTGAATTAAAAACTACAGATTCCACTCATTTAATGTTAATGTCTTACTCTTTTAAACTCCTTTATTTTCTGTTGGAGTATAGCTGACTCACAGTGCTGTGATCACTTCAGGCGGACGGCAAAGGGACTCAGCCGTGCGTGTACACGTGTGTGTACAGGCGCCCATTCTCCCCCAAGCCCTCCCATCCAGGCCGCCACATAACTGAGTTCCCTGTGCCGCACAGTGAGGTCTTGGTGCTTATCCACCTTAAATATAGCGGTGTGTACATGTTCCTCCCAGACTCCCTGACTGTCTCTTCCCCCGTTCTTCCCTCCTGGGAACCATGCGTTTTTCTCTAAGTCTGTGAGTCTGTTTGTGTTTTGTAAATAAACTCATCTGCATTAGTCTTTTTAGATTCTTATAAGGGATTCCCCTAAGATATCTCTCCTCCTCTGTCTGACTTCACTCAGTATGACAATACTTTTGTATGAATAGATGGGAAAGCATGGAAATCAGATCTGTTATTTTCTCCTTTCTCTCTGTCTCTTCAAATAACATCTGTCCTGTAGTTTCTGTGTACTAGTTATTGAGAAGCATGAAAATACATTAAGGAGAATGAAATGTAGTGGAGAACTATGAAAGAGTCTGAAAAATTATCCTGAGTCTCATTAAAGATTTAGAAACAGTCATGAGCATCATTTTAAAATCTTCCATTTTCTAGTCGTTTCATTTCTATGAGTTGTTGAAACATCAGAAACGTACCGTTTGAGTTTATGTGAACTCACAGCACACTGTCTTCTCTCCTTCAGCAGCAATGCCTGAAGCGCTGTATGTACTGTGAACGGCACTGCCGCCTTCCGTCGTCCTACCCATCTGAAGACACGGGCTGTCCTGCGTGTCTTTGGTATGTGTAGCTATTTAAGACGGCTCTCCTGGCCAAGAATACAGATCATTTGCAAACCAGGAGCAAACTGATACCTAATATCACGGCAAAGCAGCAGATTTCACAAGAAAAAACTCACCAACAGGGAAAGAAATGTTATGGAGGAAAGCTCACAGAGCTGGAGGAAAACAGCTAGGGGCAGTCTGTACGCAGCATCTTAATGTTGGCGGTTTATTTTCAGGACAGTTACTCTGTTACAGACTTGTCAGGTATAAAATGATGTCTCATCTTACTATTTAAGTTACATTTTAAATTCTAGCTCCTCATGAAATGGTTCTTTTGGCATTAATCTCAGTTGTGGATTTGAACGGTGTTGATTCAGCAGCCGTTAGAGAACACTGAGTTTACAGTACATCTTTTTCCCTTTTTTTTATGGAGGTAGTATTGATTTGTAACTTTGCGTAAGTTCCATGTGTACAGCGTTTTATCTCTGCTTCTGTGGTGTAGAAGGCTGCTCACTCCCCACCCTTAGGCTCCGTCACCATGCAGTTGACCCCTCTGCCCTTTCTCCTCTGGTGACCCCTACTCTGTTCTCTGTATTTGTCTGGTTTGGTTTGTCCATTTATTTTGGCTTATTGTTTCTTTCGTATATTCTACATACGAGTAAAATCATGCAGTGTTTGTCTGTCTCTGACTTACAGTGTAACACCACGTTCACCCATGTTGTTGCAAATGGCAAGATTCAATCATCTTTATGACTAAGCCGTATTCCTGTGTGTGTATGGTGTGTATCTTCTTCATCTCAAAGTTTTGCCTGCTTTTGCCCTTCTGTGTACATAGAAGAGCTCCTCTGCCTCCCTTGCAAGGCAGGCCTGGTGTTCATGTGATGGCTCAGCTTTTGCTGAGAAAGTCTGATTCTCCTTTGTATCCCAGTGACAGCTTTGCTGGATAGGGTATTCCTGGGTGACAGTACTTTCAGTATTTTCAGAATGTCATTGCACATCCTCCTGGCTGGTAGAGTTCCAGGTGAGAAATCTGCTGATAGCCTAATGGGCTTCCTTTGTAGATGACTGACCTTTTCCCAGGATGCCTTTCAGATTTGTCATTGACTTTTGAGCATTTTAATATGTGTGTTGGAGAAAGGCTTCTTGAATTGAGGTAATTAGCTGTTCTTTGAGCTGCATGGACTTATATGTTCAATTTCTTCCCCAGGTTCTGGTAATTCTCAGCTATTGTTTCTTTAAATTCTCTGCTTCCTTCTCACTCTTCTTCTTTTGGAATACCCACTACCCTTATGGACCACTCCATTTCCAGTGCTTCCTAATGCATTTTTCATCTCATTTATTGAGTTCTTCAGCTCCGGAATTTGTTTGCTTCTTTCTTAGAATTCTGTCTCTTTGGTAAGGTATTCCTTTTATTCATCAGGTTTACTCGCGAGCTCATTAAGCTGCCTTCCTGAGTTTTCTTGTAGCTCATTGAATTTCTTCATGATGGCTGTTTTTGCATTCTCTGTCAATTAGGTCACCATATTCCATGACTTCAGGTTTGGTTTCTGGAGACTTGTCGTTGTCTTTTGCGGGAGTGTTACTGAGGTTCTTCGGGGTTCTTGTTGGCATGTCCCATCGGTGGGTGCAGCAGCCTCGGTGGGCTGGACGTCAGAGGCCTTTCTCGTGTTCTCCAGTAGGTGACGGCGCAGCACAAGGTTCGGGTTTGTTTTTGTTTTGTTTTCCTACTTGCCTTCCCTCTGGTTGTATTTGCAGTAGACACTTCATTCTCTACCTTTCTGGTAAGAGGTGTGGTGAGCATTTTAATATGTGTGTTGGAGAAAGGCTTCTTGAATTGAGGTAATTAGCTGTTCTTTGAGCTGCATGGACTTATATGTTCAGTTTCTTCCCCAGGTTCTGGTAATTCTCAGCTATTGTTTCTTTAAATTCTCTGCTTCCTTCTCACTCTTCTTCTTTTGGAATACCCACTACCCTTATGGACCACTCCATTTCCAGTGCTTCCTAATGCATTTTTCATCTCATTTATTGAGTTCTTCAGCTCCGGAATTTGTTTGCTTCTTTCTTAGAATTCTGTCTCTTTGGTAAGGTATTCCTTTTATTCATCAGGTTTACTCGCGAGCTCATTAAGCTGCCTTCCTGAGTTTTCTTGTAGCTCATTGAATTTCTTCATGATGGCTGTTTTTGCATTCTCTGTCAGTTAGGTCACCATATTCCATGACTTCAGGTTTGGTTTCTGGAGACTTGTCGTTGTCTTTTGCGGGAGTGTTACTGAGGTTCTTCGGGGTTCTTGTTGGCATGTCCCATCGGTGGGTGCAGCAGCCTCGGTGGGCGGGACGTCAGAGGCCTTTCTCGTGTTCTCCAGTAGGTGACGGCGCAGCACAAGGTTCGGGTTTGTTTTTGTTTTGTTTTCCTACTTGCCTTCCCTCTGGTTGTATTTGCAGTAGACACTTCATTCTCTACCTTCCTGGTAAGAGGTGTGGCTTGGACTGCAAGGAGATCCAACCAGTCCATCCTAAAGGAAATCAATCCTGAATATTCACTGGAAGGACTGATGTTGAAGCTGAAACTCCAATACTTTGACCACCAGATGCGAAGGACTGACTCACTGGAAAAGACCCTCATGCTGGGAAAGATTGAAGGCGGGAGGAGAAGGGGATGACAGAGGATGAGATGGTTGGATGGCGTCACTGGACTCAATGGACATGAGTTTGAGCAAGCTCTGAGAGTTGGTGATGGACAGGGAGGCCTGGCCTGCTGCAGTCCATGGGATTGCAAAGAGTCGGACACAACTGAGCTACTGAGCTGAACTGATGGGCAGACATACTGGGTCTTAACGCATAAAAATTTAACTTAATTTTTATTCTCTTACTGTCTCAACCAAAGTTATTGACATAAGAATTCTGAGACTGAGATAGTAGACTAAGCAAGACTTATTAACTACCAGCTTGCTTTGCATTGAAACAGTGTGTTTAAATCCTGATTAGAAGTCTAGGACTCAGTAATAACATATCCTCAGACACCACGATGTAGACTGGATCTTCACAGCCTGTTGTGCTGTGAAGGTTGTGTGTCATTTGTAATGTTCTCCCAAGTTCTTCAGGACTCAGTGATCTGAAAAGACAGAAGCAAGATTACAACATGAACTGTGCAAATTCAGAGATCCTTAAAGTATTCTGTCCAGGATTCTGTCCAGTCTCTACCAGTGAATTTCTATTGTAAAAATTCAGAATTCAAACGTGTAAATTTTATTGCATGCTCTGTATCTGAATTCATAGTTGAAAAAAATGACTTAGTGACGTCTATCCATGTTGCAAATTAAAATGCTGTGACTGGGGATTGTCATTAAACTCGGCTTGCAAAGTAGAGCGTAGAATATAATGCGACAAATTAGGATATGATCACAGAACCAGCACGGAGACGCGGTTCTCCGCGCAGCCGGGTGGGGCCCGCGTCTGTCGGGACGCCGCAGGCTGCCGGCTCCCCTCCCCTCGTCCGCGTGCCTGGCGGCAGGAGCAGGTTTCCTCGTTGGCTCTGGGCCCTCGGCTCCATGAGTGCTTGCCCTCAGATCTCCGCTGACCGCTCCTCCTCGGGTTCACCGTCGTCTCTGGCTCTCGCCCGACAGGCTCCTGTGTCCGTGAGACCCGGCAGGCGAGCCTGCCAGGGTGCGCTGCCGTTTCCCTGTTTCGGTTCCAGCCTCCCGGCTCAGGGGCGCCCGCCTCGATTCCGTGGAGGCGGTCACACGCCCCTCTGCTGTGAATTTTCTGGCTGTACCTGCTTAATTACCTTATGGCGCCGACTGGTTCCCTAGTCATGCTCCCTCATTAGTGTACTTTTTTATTTTAATCAAGTCTGGGTTGATCAAAACATCTCCATGAAGGCAGAGATTTGTCTTGTGTATACGGTAGTCTCCCTGTCTAGACAGTGAAGGTACTTAATAAATACCTGTTAAATAAATGAATGTTCTAACATGAAAAATACTAGTGATAAAAATATTAGCAAGAGGATGTGTTTTGTATTTCCATCATTTGAAAACAGCCTACCTAACTTTCAAAGATGTCTCTATTAATGTTTGCATAGGAAAAAGTCAGGCGTAAAATAAGCATGCCAAAATATTTACAGGTTTTTTTCTTACAGAATGGACATAGTTATATATTTATAGGATCCATAATAATTAGCCAGCTATGTAGCAAACATTAATTATATGGTAAAATGAAAATTAAAGAGAATATAGGTGTTCTAAAGAGTCTGGGGCAGAAATTGTACAAACCCCTGAAATGGTTAGTAAAATGCTCTTCCTTTGATTGTGATTCAGAGTCTGAGAGAGAATAAGCTTTTCTTCGTGGTTTGATTAAGTGGAGAGAACAAA
Organism: Madoqua kirkii; assembly: GCA_006408675.1. NCBI lineage: Eukaryota > Metazoa > Chordata > Mammalia > Artiodactyla > Bovidae > Madoqua > Madoqua kirkii. The sequence continues at coordinate 4,596 of SJYC01047883.1, read as the reverse complement.
AGAACAGCATCTTGCATATGGAGCCAGAAAACTGTCTGGCTAATAAATAGCCTAGAACACCGAGAGCAAAACAGAAAGCTTGGACCCGTCCTGCTGTTTAAGCTGCTTAATTAGGGAGAGTAGAGTACAGGGGAGAACGGAGCGTGCATTTCCAAAAGTCAGAAGAGTGAGGCTGAGAAACGTCTGAAAGAGCATTTGATTGTGACCCTGCCTGCTGTCCTGCAGGACACTCGGGCCTACAACGCTCAGCGGGTACTCAGGGCCTTTGGATCAGGTCTGTCTCTGGGCCTTTGTTCTTTCATCCCAGACGTGGCTCCCGCCCGCTTTTTCCTCGTTGGCTCTGGGCCCTCGGCTCCATGAGTGCTTGCCCTCAGATCTCCGCTGACCGCTCCTCCTCGGGTTCACCGTCGTCTCTGGCTCTCGCCCGACAGGCTCCTGTGTCCCTGAGACCCGGCAGGCGAGCCTGCCAGGGTGCGCTGCCGTTTCCCTGTTTCGGTTCCAGCCTCCCGGCTCAGGGGCGCCCGCCTCGATTCCGTGTGAGGCGGTCACACGCCCCTCTGCTGTGAATTTTCTGGCTGTACCTGCTTAATTACCTTATGGCGCCGACTGGTTCCCTAGTCATGCTCCCTCATTAGTGTACTTTTTTATTTTAATCAAGTCTGGGTTGATCAAAACATCTCCATGAAGGCAGAGATTTGTCTTGTGTATACGGTAGTCTCCCTGTCTAGACAGTGAAGGTACTTAATAAATACCTGTTAAATAAATGAATGTTCTAACATGAAAAATACTAGTGATAAAAATATTAGCAAGAGGATGTGTTTTGTATTTCCATCATTTGAAAACAGCCTACCTAACTTTCAAAGATGTCTCTATTAATGTTTGCATAGGAAAAAGTCAGGCGTAAAATAAGCATGCCAAAATATTTACAGGTTTTTTTCTTACAGAATGGACATAGTTATATATTTATAGGATCCATAATAATTAGCCAGCTATGTAGCAAACATTAATTATATGGTAAAATGAAAATTAAAGAGAATATAGGTGTTCTAAAGAGTCTGGGGCAGAAATTGTACAAACCCCTGAAATGGTTAGTAAAATGCTCTTCCTTTGATTGTGATTCAGAGTCTGAGAGAGAATAAGCTTTTCTTCGTGGTTTGATTAAGTGGAGAGAACAAAAGAACAGCATCTTGCATATGGAGCCAGAAAACTGTCTGGCTAATAAATAGCCTAGAACACCGAGAGCAAAACAGAAAGCTTGGACCCGTCCTGCTGTTTAAGCTGCTTAATTAGGGAGAGTAGAGTACAGGGGAGAACGGAGCGTGCATTTCCAAAAGTCAGAAGAGTGAGGCTGAGAAACGTCTGAAAGAGCATTTGATTGTGACCCTGCCTGCTGTCCTGCAGGACACTCGGGCCTACAACGCTCAGCGGGTACTCAGGGCCTTTGGATCAGGTCTGTCTCTGGGCCTTTGTTCTTTCATCCCAGACGTGGCTCCCGCCCGCTCCCTCTTCCTGTGTTCCCCTCACTCTAGTGACACCTCTTGTTCCTGTGGGTCCTCCTGACGGGTTTCTTTGAGGCTGTTTGTGTGACACACTTTTGCAGACCCCACCACACCAGTGCAGTGCTTGCCCTACTATAGACATCACATGAATATTCATCACCTAAGTGAATTTTTCATCAGGTATGCAGATTTGAACCAAATGTCACTGACTGCATGATGAAATGATGAGTGTGTATTAGTAATACAAATGCCTCGTCACAAAGAAGTATTTTTCGAGACCTGTATTTTTTATTAACTTTTATTGGAATGTAGAGTTAATCCAGTGTTGTGTTCATTTCGCTTTACAGAAAAGTGAATCCATATTTTTTGTTTTACGCTGTCAATTTTAATAAAAACAGTATATTCCAAACATTTTCCAGTTTTTCTTCTTGACAAAAAACCATCTCAATTTAAATCCTTGATTTTTCTAATTCTTAGACCAATGACCATAGAATTCTCCGTCACTGAGGATTTTCAGGTCAGTGAAAAATTGGGACATAGGTAATGAGTATGTAGATTTTTTTTTTTTGAAAAATGTATCTGAATACTTAAATGGAAAGACTTTGTCATACCTATGATATAGGTTTCCTAAGCTCAGCAAGTAGGAAGTTATAGAACTTTTTAAGGTCAAAAGCCTATTGTGTAGTAGGGTTCTGTAATTTAATAGGCATGGTCATATCAAAGAAATATAAAATAAGAGTGGCCAGGTTCACTTGCATTCCTAGGTCATTATTCTCAGACATATGATTGTTAATAGATCTGATAAAACTTCAGAAAGGAAGATATAAAAACTAAAAATTTTAAGAGCCTAATTCATGGGCATCTAACCTCCATGGTCTATTGTCTAAACATAGATGAGTTAGAGGAGGGCATAAAAATTCTGTATAGTAACTCACAAGACTTCCTTAAAGAAAGAAAAATGAAGAAACATTGAAAAGCTTAAACTGCATAATTGCCACAATGGACTTTCTTAGAGTTTTTGTTTTTATGGTCTAATATAGCCTTTTCCTGAATCTTAGTTTAGTTATGATCAATATATTGTTCTCAGTGAATGTTCTGATCTTTAAGTTATAAAATGCTAATACACGAAAAGTCATGGGCAACTATATCATCTGTAAATAACAAATTATTTTACCACTATTTAAACAATACTTAATATTTCTTCCTGCTGTTTCTTGAATCATATATATTGGCTAAAACTGCAGGTATAATGTCGAATAGATGGGGTAGAAGTAGGCATTTTTTCCTGTTTTTTTGTTTGTTTGTTTTTTCTTTTAAGGCAGTTGTTTCTAATGCTTTAACAACAGTTTGGCTTTAGAAGTTTATTTCAGTTCTCAGTTTTCTAGGATACTGAGTCATAAATGATCATTTAATTTTATCACATTTTTCTTCATCTATTGAAAAATCATCTGGGTTTTGCAACTTGATTCTGTTAATGAGGTAAATTAAACTAACAGTCATTAAAATCTTATTTTTAAGATAAATCCTACCCTCTGTAACTGTTTCCTGTATATTGTTAAATTTGGTTTGTAAATATTTTGCATCAGTAGCTATAAGGGTAATGGGCCTGTAAATTTTCCTTCTAGTGTCTCAGAAAAGAAACCCCTGGCTCTACGCGTAAGCTCTCTGAGGGTGAGGGCCACGCACAGCCCTCTTCTTGTAGGTCTCTTTCCGTAAGGAAAGGAATCCCCTCCCAGCACCAGATCCTTCTTGCTGCTTCCTGGGCGGCACACAGAGGGGAGGGAGAAGCATGACTCAGTGCCCAGGACATTCCGGCATCCAGGCCAAGCCAGGGCAGGCTCGTTTCCCCAGGAAGGAGGAACAGCAGCTAACACTCTCGGGACTCAATACGCACCGATATTCATTCTAAGTGAGTTACACACATTAACTCACTTCAGTCCTTGTAATAATCAAGTACAAATCTAAAAAATGAAATACCTGGGTTTCCGGCTAGCAAGTGGATTTTTAAATTGAAGATGAACTTGAGGTGAGCAAGACCAACCCCGAAGCGCTAGCGCGACACAGTGTCCCAGAGAAGTTGAGCGCGAGCAAGCCGAGGCCCCCTCTCCAAGGCTGGGAGGGGCGATGTCCTCAGGCGGCTTCCCGGATCGTGCCTGTGGTCCTTGGATACTGACTCATCCATTTAAAGACACGGAAATGGAGGTCTTGCCCTTGTATAATTGTGAACTCAATTTTGAACGGAATAATCTCACCTTTAGTAAGTGAGACGGGTACTAGTATAGCTGGTGAGCGGTAGCCTGGGTTTATCTATACTCTGCATTTTCTGTGAGCATACCTGATTAGCAGAGCGCAGGAAGGGGCATGGAGATGGAGCTGCTACAACAATCTCCATCAGTCTCGTCCGATCTTCCTGCTATCTCAGCCAAAATGTCCCCTTTCTGCACTCTGCTAATCAGGTATGCATACATAAAACGCAGCTCACCAGCTAAACTGGTACAAAATTTGTACTTCTTACTTACTAAAGGTGAGATTATTCCATTTACCCCTCTTGAGTTCAAAATTATACTTTGCAAGGCAAGACATAAGCTGAAGCTGATGATTCCTAAGTAGGGTTTTTAAGATACAGCATAAAAGCATAAAATAATGCCATAATAGAACCTCTTCTTCTAATCCTCTCTCAGGTTTTTCCTTGGATTCTTAGCCTAATTCAAGAGCTAAAATGCTACAGTTCTGTGTGAATCAAGTTGAGGAAGAATTTAATTTCCTGCCTTCCTGAAAAAAAAAAAAGATTATAAAATATACTTGAGAGGTTGGTCTTGCTCACCTCAAATTTATCTTCCAAGTCAAAAATCTAATTTCCAGCTTTATATACCGTTATTTCATCTCCTAGAATTCATTCCTAATTGTTACAAGGAATAAATGAGCCAATATGTTACAAGGACTAAATGAGCCAATATATGTAAATCACGTAGACTAAGTCCTATTAATCAGTTCAGGTCAGTCACTCAGTCGTGTCTGACTCTTTGCAACCCTATAAACCATAGCATGTGAGGCCTCCCTGTCCATCACCAACTCCCAGAGTGACCCAACCCATGTC
>SJYC01047873.1:0-32650 GCA_006408675.1 Madoqua kirkii | reverse complement strand
TTATTTTTTTTTCCAGACTTTATTTATTTTTATTCACTTTTGACACTTTTTTTTTCTTCCAGAAATTTGGTGTTTCTTATTGAAATCATTTTCTTCTCTCCTGAAAATCTCCTGTTAGTATTTTTTTTTTTGAAGAATGTTGCTGTAGAGGAATTCTTCTGTTTTTGTTTTTATGAAATGATCTTCATTTACCTCCATGTGGAGTGATATTTTTACAGGGTACAGAGTTCTGGTAGGCTGTTATTTTCTTTCATTGCTTAAGACTAGACTTTCCATTATATTCCTAAGGTCCACAATGTCTTTAGGTTTAGCCCTATTTCTCCAGGCTAAGCCCTGGAATCAGCCCAATTTTTTACCACCGCAGTAGTATTGTACTACTAGTTTAAAAATGGTTTATTCATTTTAACTGGATTTTCTGGTTCTTTCTTCAAATGTATCCATTCATGAGCAAAAAACCCAGAGTAAAATCAGTATAAATGTTTAAAGCAAAGTGAATGCAGCTTAATTTTTTTAAACTTTATTTTACAGTCCAAATATCTAAATTATATTGTGTGGCACTAAATTCATATAAAAGTGAATCAAGAATTCTTAATCATGGAAAACAAGAAACTGTCATATAGGTGAGTGGTAAGGACTAATAAGGGGCTTCCCAGGTGACAGAGTGGTAAAGAAATTGCCTGCCAGCAGGCTTGGGTTTGATCCCTGAGTTGGGAAGATCCTTTGGAAAAGGAAATGGCAACCTACTCCAGTATTCTTGCCTGGGAAAGCCCATGGACAGAGGAGCCTGACAGGCTACAGTTCATAAGGTCACAAAAGAGTCGAACACAACTTAGCAACTAAACAATGACTAAAAATAAAAAGTTCCCCAGAAAACATATATTTTGAATTATTTTCATTTCCAGATTTGTTAGGAAAATCTATCAAACCTTTCCCATAAGAGAGATGCATCCATTTAGCCAAATAACTGTTTTTTGGCAAAAGCTGATGTCAGGGTGTTTGTAGTAGAGAATACAACTAATTCATATCCAGCATTCCTTAATACAATTCTCGCCATCCTGGTAGGGAATCCTTTTCCCCTAAAGAATACGTAATCTCAGTAAATGGCAAACACAGACTTCCAGAAGCTCATGTAAAAACTTTTTTTTTTTTTTTAAGGAAGATATCTTGGAATCCCAACTCTTCTCTTTTTCTTACACTTTATATCAAATGCATAATCTGTGCCAAACTTGGAGACTTTTAGATAATGATAAAGAAGTCTTCCCTGGTGGCTCAAAAGGTAAAGGATCTATCTGCTAGGCAGGAGGCTTGGGTTCAATCCCTGGGTTGGGAAAATCCCTTGGAGGAGGGAATGGCTACTTACTCCAGAATTCTTGTCTCCTTGGACAGAGGAGCCTGCCAGGCTACAGTTAATGGGAGAATCAGACATGACTGAGTGACTAACAGTGAAAGTTACTCCTATCATATGTCTTTAACGGATGTTGATATTAGACACTTTTGTAAAATATGATGTAGAGTAAGTAAATTGCCTCTGTAGCTGAAATCTGAATAGGACTCTTTTCTGGTATTACTTAATAATGTTTTAAAATAATTATTTTCTTTTCAGAGACATGAAGAAGTAAATTCACTTTGCTAAAGATTATAATGTCTACCTCTTAAGCAGCTTACATATAGGAACTTCTGATTTTTCTTAAATGAAAAACACACATTTATATATAACAGTTCATACAAAAAATGCTATATGCTGTTCTGAAAATGCTTTAATTGATTCTATTAGGTCAGAAAAACTCTTGGGATTTTCTAGAACCATAAAAGTGTTTTGTCTGGAATAAATCAGTCTAGGATGTCTTTTAATTATTGTTTAATGAGATTCATTGTTTGTGTATTGTGCTTATCACTAAGGAAAGCAATTTCTCATTTGCACTTATAATATATTTATGTCATAGGACTATACACAGTTTAATTGATTTTGCATGGTGTCTAATGTTCCTTAGCTTTGGCAAAGGTAAGTTTTCTAGTGCACTGTATTTAGTTTCAAGGATATTTAATATTTCAAAACAAAATCAACTCGATTTGGGGGATTGTAAACATAACACCATATCACATTTCATAACATGCAAAAAGAACACTTGAAAGATGTATGATATTCCTAATGAACTATAAAGCTACAAGAAAATAAACATGATACAGAAATGATTAAGCCTTGTTTTATTTGGAGGGAAAAAAGGACATGTATGAATTAAACAACAAATTCATACTTTCTTATAAAGTATGAAAGTGAAAGTCATAGTCGCTCAGTCATGTCTGACTCTGTGATCCCATGGACTGTAGCCCACTAGGCTCCTTTGCCCATGAAATTCCCCAGGCAAGAATACTAAAGTGGGTAGGCATTCCCTTCTCCAGGAGATTTTCCCAACTCGGGGGCTGAACCCAGATCTCTTGTATTGCAGAAAGATTCTTTACCATGTGAGCCACCATATACAAGTCATTAACAGCACTATACTTTATCCCCTATGGCAGTGAAATTGCATTCTGTTGACTGTGACCAGGAATACTACAACAAATATGATAATTTTAAAGTTAAGAATTTAACATTTATAGATGACTTCTAAACTTGGATTATTTGCCTTCTTCATGCTGAAAGTTATTTAATAATACCTAAGAATAAACTGAACTTCCCTGATAGCTCAATTGTTAAAGAATCTGTCTGCAATGCAGGAGACTCTGGTTTGATTTCTGGGTCAGGAAGATCCATTGGAGAAGGGATAGGCTACCCACTTCAGTATTCCTAGGCTTTCCTTTTGGCTCAGCTGGTAAAGAATCCACCTGCAATGTGAGAGACCTAGATTTAGTCCCTGGGTGGGGAAGATTCCCTGGTGAAGGGAAAGGCTACCCACTCCAGTATTCTGGCCTGGAGAATTCCATGGAGTCACAAAGAGTCTGACACGACTGAGTGACACTGCATTCACTAAGAATAAACTGAGGAATTCTTACAAAATATTTGCAAAACAATAAGATGAAAAGTATGGGGGAAAAGTAACATAGACATTTCTATAGATTTCAAATTAATTTAGTGGAAGCTGCAGAGTTATAAAATTAACAAGCACAAAGGAAAAGAGACAAAATATATAAAATTAAAAAAAATTAAGCTGGTAAAAGACATGAATCTTTGAATTAAAAATCTACATAGAAAATCAGATAAGATTAATACTTATAAAGATTTCCGTCTACATTAATTCAAGTAAAATTTGGTGGTGGTTTATTTGCTAATTTATGTATGACTCTTGTGACCCCACGGACTATAGACTGCCAGGCTCCTCAGTCCATAGGATTCTCCAGGCAAGAATTCTGGAGTGGGTAGCCATTACCTTCCCCAGGGGATCTTCTTGACCCAGGAATTGCACCCAGCTCTCCTGCAGAACAGGCAGATTCTTTATCGATCGACCTATAATTTAGAACCATAAACTTTAGAACCATAAAACTATCCATCAGGAAAAGAAAATAATATATATATAAAGAATACAGTTTAGATTATAGGGATCTTTTCATTACAGGGGACTGGAATGAAAAAGTAGGATCAAGAAACACCTGAATAACAGGCAAATTTGGCCTGCGAGTACAGAGTGAAGCAGCACAAAGGCTAACAAAGTTCTGCCAAGAGAAGGCACTGGTAATAGCAACACCCTTTTCCAGCAACACAAGAGAAGACTCTACACGTAGACATCACCAGATTGTCAACACCAAAATCAGATTGATTATATCCTTTGCAGTCAAAGATGGAGAAGCTCTATACAGTTAGCAAAAACAAGACTGGGAGATGACTGTGGCTCAGATCATGAATTTCTTATTGCCAAATTCAACTGAAATTGAAGAAAGTGGGGAAAACACTGGACCATTCAGGTATGACCTGAATCAAATCCCTTATGTTTATACAGTGGAAGTGAGAAACAGATTGAAGGGCCTAGATCTGATAGACAGAGTGCCTGATGAACTATGGATGGAGGTTCATGACATTGTACAGGAGAGAGAGATAAAGACCATCTTCATGGAAAAGAAATGCAAACAAGCCAAATGGCTGTCTGAGGAGGCCTTAAAAATAGCTGTGAAAGGAGAGAAGTAAAAAACAAAGGAGAAAAGGAAAGATATAAGCATCTGAATGCACAGTTCCAAAGAATAGCAAGGAGAGATAAGAAAGCCTTCCTGAGCAATTAATGCAAAGAAATAGAGGAAAAGAACAGAATGGGAAAGACTAGAGATCTCTTCAAGAAAATTAGAGGTACCAAGGGAACATTTCATGCAAAGATAGGCTCAATAAAGGACAGAAATGGTCTGGACCTAACAGAAGCAGAAGATATTAAGAAGAGGTGGCAAGAATGCACAGAAGAACTGTACAAAAAAGATCTCCATGACCCAGATAATCATGAAGGTGTGATCCCTTCCACTCACATAGAGCTGGACATCCTGGAATGTGAAGTCAAGTGGGCCTTAGGAAGCATCACTACAAACGAAGCTAGTGGAGGCCATGGAACTCCAGTTGAACTATTTCAAATTCTAAAAGAGGTTGCTGAGAAAGTGCTGCACTCAATATGTCAGCAAATTTGGAAAACTCAGCAGTGGCCACAGAACTGGAAAAGGTCAGTTTTCATTCCAGTACCAAAGAAAGGCAATGCCAGAGAATGCTCAAACTACCGCACAATTGCACTCTCACTTGCTAGTAATGCTCAAAATTCTCCAAGCCAGGCTTCAGCAATACGTGAACCATGAATTTCCAAATGTTCAAGCTGGTTTTAGGAAAGGCACAGGAACCAGAGATCAAATTGCCAACATCTGCTGAATCATCAGAAAATGAAGACATTTCCCAAAAAAGATATATTTCTGCTTTATTGACTATGACCTTTTGACTGTGTGGATCACAATAAACTGCAAAATTTTTCAAGAGATGGGAATACCAGACCACCTGACCTGCCTCTTGAGGAACCTGTATACAGCTCAGGAAGCAAGAGTTAGAACTGGACATGGAACAACAGACTGGTTCCAAGCAGGAAAAGGAGTACATCAAGGCTGTATATTGTCATCCTGCTTATTTAACTTCTATTCAGAGTACATCATGAGAAATGCTGGGCTGGAAGAAATACAAGCTGGAATCAAGATTGCCGAGAGAAGGATCAATAACCTCAGATATGCAGATGAAACCACCCTTATGGGAGAAAGTGAAGAAGAACTAAAAAGCCTCTCGATGAAAATGAAAGAAGAGAGCGAAAAAGTTGGCTTAAAGTTCAATATACAGAAAACTAAGATCATGGCATCCGGTCCCATCACTTCATGGCAAATAGATGGGGAAACAGTGGAAACCATGGCTGACTTTATTTTTCTGGGCTCCAAAATCACTACAGATGGTGATTGCAGCCATGAAAATTAAAAGATGCTTGCTCCTTGGAAAGAAAGCTATGACCAACCTAGATTAAGTAGAGACATTACTTTGCCAACAAAGGTCCATCTAGTCAAGGCTATGGTTTTCCCAGTAGTCATGTATGTATGTGAGAGTTGGACTATAAAGAAAGTCGAGCGCAGAAGAGTTGATGCTTTTGAATTATGGTGTTGGAGAAGACTCTTGAGAGTCCCTTGGACTGCAAGGAGATACAACCAGTCCATCTTAAGGGAGATCAGTCCTGGGTGTTCATTGGAGGGACTGATGTTGAAGCTGAAACTCTGATACTTTGGCCACCTGATGCAGAGAGCTGACTCATTTCAAAAGCCCCTGATTCTGGGAAAGATTGAGGGCAGGAGGAGAAAGGGACAACAGAGGATGAGATGATGGCATCACTAACTCAATGGACATGGGTTTGGGTGGACTCCAGGAGTTGGTGATGAACAGGGAGACCTGATGTGCTGTTGTTCATGGGGTTGCAAAGAGCTGGACACGACTGAGCAACTGAACTGAACTGAGTAGTTTAGACAGGCATCAGCCACAGATGCATACTAGAACATGTTATATATGTATTAAGTGGATTCTTCTAATTTCTTAAGAAAAAAAAAATTTGAACCTAGAATTTAAAACTCTGTTAAACTTAGTGTGAAAAGAAAACATAAATCTCCTTAGATCTAAAAGAAACCAAGAGGTTCTGGATTTCCTTCCAAAATATTCTTCCTAAAGGAATTACTCAAGTTTTAGTGAAACAAATGGAGAAACAAAATAGAGCAAAATATCAGTTGTAAATTATGTTCACCAATCCTTGAAATATGGAGACCAAGACAGGTATGTCAGCTCAGTTCAGTTGCTCAGGCATGTCTGACCCTTTGCTACCCCATGGACTACAGCACCTTAGGCTTCCCTATCCATTATCAACTCCCAGAGCTTGCTCAAACTCATGTTCATTGAGTTGATGATGTCACCCAACCATCTCATCATCTGTCGTCCTCTTCTCCTACTGCATCTGTCGTCCCCTTCTCCTACTGCCTTCAATCTTTCTCAGCATCAGTGTCTTTTCCAGTGAATTAGTTCTTCGCATCTGGTGGCCAAAGTATTGGAGTTTCAGATTCAGCATCAGTCCTTCCAATGCATATTCAGGACTGATCTTCTTTAGGATGGACTGATTGGATCTCCTTGCAGTCCAAGGGACTCTCAAGAGTCTTCTCCAACACCACAGTTCAAAGGCAGGTGTGTAGAGGAAAGTAAAATCTAAGCATTACAAATGCTAGAAATATGGAAACCAAGGCAGGTGTGTAGAGGAAAATAAATTCAAGGGATGTGAATCGATCGTAGCTGTGGATATGAGGTACAGATGGGGAATACTGAGGATGATGGTGGCTCAGACGGTAAAGAATTGCCTGCAATGGAGAACCAGTTTCAATCCCTGGGTTGGGAGATCCCCTGGAGAAAGGAATGGCTACCCACTCTAGTATTCTTGCCTAGAGAATCTCTTAGACAGAGGAGCCTGGTGGGCTACAGTCCATGAAGTCCCAAAGAGTGAGACATTTCTGAGTGACTAACATTTTCAGTGTGCAGAGGAAAGTAAAATCTAAGCATTACAAATGCTAGAAATATGGAAACCAAGGCAGGTGTGTAGAGGAAAATAAATTCAAGGGATGTGAATCGATCGTAGCTGTGGATATGAGGTACAGATGGGGAATACTGAGGATGATGGTGGCTCAGACGGTAAAGAATTGCCTGCAATGGAGAACCAGTTTCAATCCCTGGGTTGGGAGATCCCCTGGAGAAAGGAATGGCTACCCACTCTAGTATTCTTGCCTAGAGAATCTCTTAGACAGAGGAGCCTGGTGGGCTACAGTCCATGAAGTCCCAAAGAGTGAGACATTTCTGAGTGACTAACATTTTCACTTCACCCTAGACTAAGGGAGAAATGTTGAACAGCATTCTTGGGGTTCTATATTGCCCAGGTCAAGGTATTGCTAGGTGACATATGGAATAAAAACCAGAGTAGAATTTTTAGCCAGGAATTCACATTTGTATGTGGCCACCATTGTTAGGCCATCCTTGAATCTCAAGTATGATAATGAGTAGAAAAATAGAAAACATGATGAGAGGAGAAAAAAGGTGAATCCCAATGTTAATTTTCTAGAAATTGAGATTAACACTAAATTCTACTTTCTTCTCTGTATCTCAATGCTAATTCTTCAATTTATTTCCTTATCTCATCTTTTTCTATCTACTGCAATATATTCTTCCTCCCTTAATACTTCTCCATGAGTATCCAATATGTGATCTTCCAGAAACACAAGTCCAAATATCATATTCCTCAGCATGCCATATGTATTTTCTTTTTCTTTAACCCAGTCACATTTCATTCAGAATTAAGTTTGAACTCCATCTAATGAACTAAATGACTTCTGATATCTTTTTTTGATCTCTCTTACCCACTTCACCTCCTGGTATATCCTCCATTCCTTTCTTTTTCCAGTCAAATATACTGCCTTGCCTGTAATTCCCTAAGTGTTCTCTATCTCCCATGCCCATTCCTTCAACCACCACTTTTCTTACAGGAGAACTGATACAAACTTCGGAAGGGTGTTAAATGTTAGGGTTTGGGTCTTCAGGAGCCAAATTTCTTAGACAAGGTGAGTAGTATGAGAAAAGCAAATTATTGAATAATTTACATATCTCAGCCAGAAGTGAGATAGGAGGAAGAGGACAAAGACAAGAAGAGTACTGGAGCAGGAGCCACCTGAAATACATAAGTAAGGCACAATTTGATGACTATAAAAATGGCTTGGTTTCTGTAAATCAGCATTTTGAGCCAATGGGTGTGTGAGTGAGCCTCATTTAAAGGGTTGGAAGGAGTGTGGTTACTTCCTCAACTTTATATATTCTGCTCCCTGCAAACAGTCTTTACAAAGTCACTGCAGATGGTGACTGCAGCCATGAAATTAGGAGACACTTACTCCTTGGAAGAAAAGTTATGACCAACCTAGATAGTGTATTCAAAAGCAGAGACATTACTTTGCTGACTAAGGTCCGTCTAGTCAAGGCTATGGTTTTTACTGTGGTCACGTATGGATGTGAGAGTTGGATTGTGAAGAAGGCTGAACACCGGAGAATTGATGCTTTTGAACTGTGGTGTTGGAGAAGACTCTTGAGAGTCCTTTGGACTGCAAGGAGATCCAACCTGTCCATTCTAAATGAGATCAGCCCTGGGATTTCTTTGGAGGGAACGATGCTAAAGATGAAACTTCAGTACTTTGGCCACCTCATGCGAAGGGTTGACTCATTGGCAAAGACTCTGATGCTGCGAGGGATTGGGGGCAGGAGGAGAAGGGGATGACAGAGGATGAGATGGCTGGATGGCATCACAAACTCGATGGACGTGAGTCTGAGTGAACTCCTTGAGTTGGTGATAGACAGGGAGGCCTGGCATGCTGCGATTCATGGAGTCACGAAGAGTCGGACATGACTGAACGACTGAACTGAACTGAACTGACGTATACCTGACTATTGCTTTCTTAATGCTAATTATTGCTAGAGCTTTCCTGGATGTTCTGTCCAAGGATATTAAGTATTACTTTTGCTCTGGTCATGTTTAATTTATTCATATAGTACAGTATTTATTGTATGGCATTATAGGTACAGATTTTTCTTTCATAACTTTACACATGGATTGAGAATGCTCTAATTGCAAAAATTCTATCTTCTCCATTTCTGTATCCCAAGCACTAATTCAATGCCTATAATATCCTAGAAAATCAGCAAAAGTTAATTAAATATTGAAATAATGGAATCAATAGACTCTCACTTATCCAAAAGTATTACCATTTGCAAAATTTATTAGATACAATTTAAAATATTATCTTTATGAGTTATCTTTCCCTTCTAACTTAAAACTTACTTAGTATAGAATTATTACATTATTTTAACATTTTGTTTGCACCAGATTCAAAGATATGCAATTTTACTTGATTCATTATTGGGTAAAATTTTCCTCAGCAATAGAGGAAATTGGGCTATATTCTCCCCAAATAAAGGCTGATTCTTGCATAAAGTTGGTGAGCTAAATTATGCCCATGGAGGTTTCTGACACTGGATAGGTATGTATGGTGGCAGAAAATAATAATAATTTCATATAATAATAATAATTCATCTTCCTTATAACCCCTACATTGATTCTAGATGCTCTAATAATAACAAAAATAAAACTGCTAGCTCTCAAAATATAAAAATTATAAACTTTTTTTATAGACCAAAGTGAAAATTTAGTAGGACCTTCTAAATTTATAGGTGAGTGAAGTCACTCAGTCGTGTCCGACTCTTTGTGACCCCATGGACTGTAGTCCACCAAGCTCCTCTGTTCATGGGATTTTCCAGGCAATAGTGCTGGAGTGGATTGCAATTTCCTTCTCCAGGGGATCTTCCCTATAGTCAATGGCAAATACTATTACTATCAGTTCAGTTCAGTTCAGTTGCTCAGTCGTGTCCGACTCTCTGTGACTCCATAAATCATAGCACGCCAGGCCTGCCTGTGCATCACCATCTCCCAGAGTTCACTCAGACTCACGTCCATCGAGTCCGTGATGCCATCCAGCCAGCTCATCCTCGGTCGTCCCCTTCTTCTCCTGCCACCAATTCCTCCCAGCATCAGAGTCTTTTCCAATGAGTCAACTCTTCGCATGAGGTGGCCAAAGTACTGAAGTTTCAGCTTTAGCATCATTCCCTCCAGAGAAATTCCAGGGCTGATCTCCTTCAGAATGGACTGCTTAGATCTCCTTGCAGTCCAAAGGACTCTCAAGAGTCTTCTCCAACATCACAGTTCAAAAGCGTCAATTCTTCGGCACTCAGCCTTCTTCACAGTCCAACTCTCACATCCATACATGACCACAGGAAAAGCCATAGCCTTATTTTCTTTTTATCTTTAGCTACTATATTACTTAGAGCAAAAAAAATGTTATTTCATAAAAGTTGTACAAACAAAACTAGTATACTATATGCATGGCTTAAATTTCATGATTGCAGAATATCCCCAAATATAGCATTCTGAAATGTCTTTGGAAATAGTAGATGACAGAATGACCAGTTAATTTTTACATCTGGTTTGGTAAAACTATTTTGAACAATGTCATCAGTAGTAACTTAGAGTATTACTCTAAGTAAATGAATTATAATTAGTTTTTATACTGACCTTCTTGCAAACTTGCTAAATTTATATTTTTGGTAGTTGTAGATGCTGTGTTTGTGTGTGATTCAGAGGAAAGTTTACACAGATCCTTTTAGGGTTTTCTGCATAAAAGATCATGTCATCCATGAATAAAAACAGCATTACTTCCTTTACAATCTAGATGCATTTTTAAATTTCTTTTTCTTGACTGACTGTGCTGACTATAAATCCTGGAACAATGTTGATTAAAACGGTGAGGGTACCTCCAAGCTTTGTTCCTTCCCAATATCGAGGGGAAAACATTTGCTCATTTACCATCATCAAATATTATATTACCTTAGCTTTTTAATAGATGCCTTTTATTAGGCTGAGAAAATTCTATTCTATTTCTAGTTTTCTGTGAGTTTATCATAAATGGGTCCAGGATTCTGTTGAATATTTTCTACATTTATTGAAATGTGTATGGGGTTTTGCTCTTTATTCTGTCAATATGGTGGTATTATATACATTGCTATTTTGGATCTTAAATGGGCCTGTGTAACTGGGAGAAATATCACTTGATCATCATGGTTTCTAATCCTTTTTCTGTGTTGCTGAATGTTTGCTAATGCTTTGTTGAGAATTTTTGCATCTATATTAATCAACATAATCTATAGTTTTATTTTCTCATAACATGTTAGTCTGACTTTTATTGTCGAGGTAATGCTGACCTCATAGAATGAGTCTAGATGTATTCTTTCTATCTTTTCTGGAAGAATTTGGAAAGAATTGGTATTATTTTCTTTCTTTCTTTCTTTCTTTTTTTTTTTTTGATAGACTTCACTAGGTAAATATCTGGACCTAGGTTTTACTTTGTTGGACAGTTTTAAATTCAGTTTCTGTATGTGATGCTTCTTACAGATTTGCAAGATGATAAGAAGCTTTGTGTCAGAATACAAATCAATTCACTGCTTCCTTCTTTGAGAAAGTTCTGCTATATTTTAAGTCAGCTGAACTAAACTGTGCTTAATGAAGTAACTGGTTTACAATCTGGTGCATGCTCCTTGTCATCATTGACAAAAACAAATATTTCATGGATAAGTGCCTGACCATGGATTACATTTTGAACAGTAATAATATGTAGCATGAAGATTAATCAAGACACTGGCAATAAATCAACAGCATGAACTGTACAAACCAGTAAAGGAAGGATTTATTATGTTATGCTGGGCTGTATCATCCATTTTCTCAGTACATTTAGGCTGCTGTAATACAAATACCATAGACTTGCAACAAATACCATAGACTTGCAGGAGGCTTGCAAACAATGAAAATTATTCCTCACAGTTTTAGAGGCTGAGAAGTCCAACATCAGCATTCTGACAGGCTGAGTATCTGGCGAGGCCCTACTTTCTGGTTCATAAATGGTCATCTTACTGCTATAATTGCACGTAGTAGAAGGGAAAAGAGAGTACTATGGGATCTTTTTCTAGGGCATGGACCATCTTCATAAGGGCTCCAGCTTCATGACCTAATCATCTCCCCAAGACCCCACATCTACATATCATTATGGGCATTAGGATTTAGCATATGAATTCTGTGGGGACACAAATGGTCAATCTACAGTGATCATGGAACTGGAAGATAGGGATTAGCCAGGTCTAAGGTAGGGTCTGGAGTAATGAACTGAAAAGTCCTATTAAGGATTCAGAAAATACACACCCTCTGTTCTAATCAACTTTCTCAGCTCCTTTCACATGGTACCTCAAAGTAGTAACTTATGTATTTTGGGTTCAGTCCAGCATGGACAGATGTCTATTTGTCTTTATGTTGATCACTTCTTATCTATAGTACAAACACATTTAGGGGCTCCAGTACTGAGGATGCAAAAAGCATGGCAGCAGAGAAGGTGGTCTGGCAAACACTGCTAAAGTATGTTCTATTTCTACTCTGATATGATTGCTCTTAAAAATTACTTTTTGGGTGAGTTTGAAAAGCTTGTGGCAGACTACTTTGAAGGTAAATCTTTCAGGTAAAATTCACTTTTCATAGACAGTCATATTTAGTTTTATTTGAACTTGTCATTTGAACCCATTATGGAGTCTTGCATCAAAAGTAACCTTATTTACTCTCACCTGATAGTATCAATAATTAGTTTGATATTCTGTGTTGATCATAAACTATCTGCAGAACTTACTAAAGAAGATTCTCAAAACATATGAATGATGGAGAAATGTATAAACTCCCAAGTATATCATTTAAAAACCATTTATTCAGATATATGTATTCTGCATTAATATTTGTCATTCATTATATTCATGAATTCCATGTACAAACAGTAGATGTGAATGAAGTGTTTAACTAACAGAAGATCGGTTTAAAAAAATATATATGTAATTACATACACATGTGTATATTCAGCTGGTAAAGAATCTGCTTGCAATGCGAGATACCTGGGTTTTATACCTGGGTTTGATCCCTGGGTTGGGAAGATACTCTGGAGAAGGAAAAGGCTACTCACAAGTATTCTGGCCTGGAGAATTCCACGAATTGTATGGGGTCGCAAAGAGTCAGACACGACTAACTGACTTTCACTTCACTTCACTTTATACAAGTATATAAATATGCACACATATATGTGTGAATATATAATATATATGTCACCTCATTAGCATAAAAGGCACTCCCATCACTGAGGACATTTCAGTTGCTTTAGGAGGTGTCTACCAGAAACTGGAGACGGTGACAAAATATATTTTTTATATACCGCAGAAGTCCACTGTAAATCTTACCCTTGTTCATCTCTGGGGAAGTTGTATTTTTTCTTTGGCTTCTTTCAAGAATTTCTTTTTATTTGGTTTTATTTAGTTTGAATATGCTCTTCTACATATAGACTTTTTGGTCTTTATATTGCTTGATATTCTCTGAACTTTCTATATCTGTGGCTTGTTGTCTCTCAATTTTAAAACACTCTTGGCATAACTTTATCAAATATTTCAACTTATTTGTTATCTTTTGTTTCTCCTTCTAGTAGTATAATTACACATAGGGTACACCTTCTGAAATCTCGCAGTGTCTAGATACCTACTTTTTTTAAAAATTATTTTTCTGTTTTACTTTCAGTTTGGGAAACTTCTATTGTCTTACTTTCAGGTTTACATGACTGAGTAGAAAAAAAGTTAGTTCACTATAACAACTCTGTTTATGTCCATTTTACTATGAAGAAAAAACATAATACACTACTGATTTACTCCAGATATTGACGGATTCAGAGAATTAAATACATACAAAATTTTGCATATGTTGTCAGTGAGCAACATAGTTTTATTAGTATTGAGTAAAAAAAAAGCTATAGTATGGAAATACAATACTAAGAAAATGGCAACCCACTCCAGTGTTCTGCCTGGAGAATTCCAGGGATGGGGGAGCCTGGTGGGCTGAAGTCTGTGGGGTTGCACAGAGTCAGACACGACTGAAGCGACTTAGCACGAACTTAGCAGCAGTCTTCTGTGAAAGGTAGACTCTGTTGTGGTTTGAAAAAAAAAGAGAGAGAGATGAAATAGTTTTATTCTATTTTCAAAGAACTGAGTTAAATTCACATATTATTAATATCTAACATTATTTTGGTTACTTCAAAAGACATAAAATACATTAAAAGAATTCCACTTCTAAGAGATTTTGGAAGGGCAGGTCTTTATTATTATTGAAAAACATCTACTATTTTAGTTGAGCTTCTGGTGGCTCAGAGGTTAAAGTGTCTCCCTCCAATGTGGGAGACCCGGGTTCAATCCCTGGGTCAGGAAGACCCCCTGGAGAAGGAAATGGTAACCCACCCCAGTATTCTTGCCTGGAAAATCCCATGGACAGAGGAGCCTGGTGGGCTACAGTCCATAGGGTCTCAAAGAGTCGGACACAACTGAGCAACTTCACTTTCGCTTCACTATTTTAGTTATATGTTTAAAAAGTTTGAGCCCTTACAACGTCTTCAAAATAAATTCTAGTTTGTAACAATTATGTTACATAACAAAGCATAAGCAAATAATCTGAACAATGTAAAAATTCTGTTAGTAAAAAGCAGGCACCTAACCAGTTATTTTTATTGATGTACAAAATTACCTAGAAGGAAACAAATACCAGAATATTGGCCAGGTTTGTTGAGAATTAATTTTGAAATAGAAGAAAGCCAAAGTAGAGATGACAGTGTGGCTAAGAAATGATTTAGCAATCTGCTGTTAGAAGATCAAGGCAGGGAGGTGTTGGAAGTGACAGTGTTCCTTGGGGTGGCAGAGTAGGCTAACTTAACAAGGGACTTTTACACTTCAAGGGAAAGGCAGTGAGTGCAATTCTGCTGAGCAGGTTGATAATTAAACTTAACAGCAAGTCACAAATACAGTTCTCTCTTTCCTAGGCTATAGACACAGAAATGATGACTAAGAGGCTTACAACCTGAATGGTGCTAAAACAAATCAAACTTTCTAGAACAATATTCAAAGAGAATTCTGAAGAAATTTATCTTTTTGTACATGCTCAATGCACAGCATTTAAAACCATTATTTGGTTTATTGAAAAAGAAAATGATAGTTTAGTAATAATGTTCGAAAAATTGTATCTATTAGGAAAGTATTTTTCCAAATGATATTTCTATATCATCAATTTTAGCCATTTAAGTTATCCTGAATTGTTTTAATGAACATTTCCTCATTACAAAACCAGGTTGGTTCTACTGTCTTCTATGAAATTCACTTAGTTTTATCATTCTTCCAAGTACAGCTTTTACCTTTTGTTGGACTCTCATTTTGCAATACTTATTATACAAAATTACAGCTATTTGAAGAATTCCGGAATATGCATTCAAATAAACAAGCACTTATCCAAATACCTTTCAAAGTATTTTATGAAGTAAACAGTGATATAATTGGTGATCATTCTAATTCTTGTGATATTTAAACATTTCCACATATTTGCCAACTTAGCATGATTGAATCTATGCTTGCTTGTCAAGATCTGGAATAGACTCTGTAGATTTACGATCAAATGATGAATATCTTCAAATATCTAGACAGCAAACTGTGGCATTTGCTTATTTTCATGATGTAAACCCACTCACTATGGACAATTTTAAGCTACCATGACTCATCACTGAACAGAGTTGGGAAAGACGTACACACAATTGAACACTATTCATTATACTTTATTTCCAGCTTACAGACATTATAGACAAAAATAAATTTGAGTATATATAATAGCTAAATGTACTAAAACCATTAGAAAGTGATGAGTTTTGAGTGTTACTATAATTTTAGCACAATTTATTTAATTGTAATTTAAAGTAAATTTATGAAATTTATTTTTTTGATAATAGCTATGTTTAAAAAGCAGAGAAGGCAATGGCACCCCATTCTAGTACTTTTGCCTGGAGAATCCATGGACAAAGAAGCCTGGTAGGCTGCAGTCCATGGGGTCACTAAGAGTTGGACACGACTGAGCGACTTCACTTTCACTTTTTACTTTCATGCATTGGAGAAGGAAATGGCAACCCACTCTAGTGTTCTTGCCTGGAGAATCCCAGGGATGGGGGAGCCTGGTGGGCTGCCATCTATGGGGTTGCACAGAGTCGGACTGAAGCAGCTTAGCAGCAGCAGCAGCAGCAGCATGTTTAAAAAGTTGTTCACAAAATGCCTAAAAATTTGACAATTAGCTCTCACAAGCTGGTAGAAGCTGGTTCCAGTATACCATCAGCTATCTTCATTAATCTGGAAGCTTCCTTGTCCTTTCCTTCCTTTCTGTATTGTATTCACGTTGTGATTAGTTGGAATTTGCCTAAAATACCCGCGCAAATTATCAGCTGCCCAATAATGCCCTCTTCTCTTTTGTTATTTCCAGAATTCATAATTGATTTTAAGAATTATTGAGCCAACCAGAATGCACTAATATTGTATGAAGCCAGCACAGTCACATATGTCAACAAGTTAGAGCTGCTAGATGATTGATTGAGACAGCTCCTTCTCCTAAATAATCGGCTCATTGGCTATTGATATTTTGCCAATAGATGGTTTAAAAGGTATGTCTTGGAGCCACTGTTTGGGTAAATAGACAGCTCATTATGTGCATATAAGTAAGTGGAATGACTTGAACAAAAATAAATAAACAAAAATAGTTTATAGTTAAGTCAATTATCAATAGAGAAATGAGATCTATCCTCATGCCATAGCTTATTGACTAATCAATTTGCTTTTTGGAATCCTCTGAGAGATAAAAACACTCACAGTAGTTTGGCTAATAACCTGCTGCTTCAGCTAAATAACAGTGTCAGAATCTATGAGTTATAATGTAACATTAAAGAGTATAATGACAGTTATTCTCCAGAGGATGTTTCGAAATCACAATGAAGTAACAAGCAATTTGTTGAAGATCCTTCCCCGCCAGTTGCCAAAGCATTAGCATTCCATCTGCCAGACGGTGGGATTAGCATATCCCCAGTGAAGCTATTAATGGTAACTTTCAAAAGACTAAATCAGTGCTTTGTAAAATCTCCAGGAAGTCATGTTGAAGACTATTATTTCTTCAGGTATATATTATGTTAGCCTTTTTTCTTATTGCTTATTTACTTACACTCATTTGTTTTAGTACATATTAGATGATAAATGGTAGCCCCACTGGACACTGGAATTTTTTTTTTCCACGTAAGCAATTGAAAGCAATGCTATACTTACTCTTGTTAGAAGTAGCCCAAGAGAACTGATACATATTCAGTTCAGTTCAGTTCAGTCACTCGGTCATGTCTGACTCTTTGTGACCTCATGAATCACAGCACACCAGGCCTCCCTGTCCATCACCAACTCCCGAAGTTCACTCAAACTCATGTCCATTGAGTTGGTTATGCCATCCAGCCATCTCATCCTCTGTCATCCCCTTCTCCTCCTGCCCCCAATTCCTCCCAGCATCAGGGTCTTTTCCAATGAGTCAGCTCTTCACATGAGGTGGTCAAAGTATTAGAGTTTCAGCTTTAGCATCAGTCCTTCCAATGAACACCCAGGACTGATCTCCTTTAGGATGGACTGGTTGGATCTCCTTGCAGTCCAAGGACTCTCAAGAGTCTTCTCCAACATCACAGTTCAAAAGCATCAATTCTTCAGTGCTCAGCTTTCTTCACAGTCCTACTCTCACACTCAAGTTTTAGCAAAAACTTTATTTAAACTGAAGCAATTTGAAGAATAAGCGCTGCATTGTGCAGGACTGATACTGGAGTCAGTTGCCATTTCCTTCTCCAAGGGATCTTCCTGATCCATGGATGGAACCAGCATCTCTTGTGAATCTTGCGTTAGTAGGTGTATTCTTCACCACTGTGCCACCTGGAAACTATAAGGTGTCTTCTTATTAGAGAGCACTTCACTAATACTTCAAATATAAATTTCATGCTATTTCAATTTCTAAACATATCTAATATTCTAATTTCATATTCTTAAATAAATTTTATCTTCTGCCTTTATCTGTATTTTATGCTATTAATAGAATAGTCTTTCTGTACTTCGCACAATATACACTTTCACATACTATTTGAGAACATTATAAAGGATAAATAAAATTATTAGTCAGAAAAATGATTACTAATAATGGAAAGATGATATAAAGCTTTTTTTTAGCTACTAAATTTTAATGCTTATAATACATAAGATTTATTTCATGGCTTGAGGAAAACAACTCCTAGCTATTCTCTTCATTCCCATTCTTTACATTTCTCTCTTAGATTTCAATGAATTAGAAAGATGACTAAGGATGAAATCTCTAAAATATTCTTCTATCCATAATATCCAGCATTTTGCATATGTTTTCTTTCCTTTGATTTATAGGATTTGTGTTTAGTTAGAATTCATCTGTCTCAATCTGAAGTGATAGTTACAGATGAATCAAACATTATTAACAAAGACTGCAATACAGGTAAATTAAGGAGCTCATTGCAGAATTTTGCTCACATCTGGGTGAGGTAGATGGAATGTATATGCTCAGTCACTCAAATGTGTTGGCTCTGCAGACCCATGGACTCCTCTGCAGACCCAGGCTCTTCTGCTCATAGAATTTTGCAAGCAAGAACACTGGAATGGGGTGGCATTTCCTACTCCAGAGGATCTTTCTGACCCAGGGATAGAATCTGCATTTCTTGTGTCTCCTGCTTTAGCAGGCATATTCTTTACTACTAGTGCCACCTGGAATGCCTTGTAGAATAAATGGTTAATCTTAAATATTTCCATATCTTTGACACATAAGGAAGCAAAACCAAGGAGATACACAGCACTCACAGGCATCGGAACAGGCTGTCACTTAAAGCCTCAAAGACAAATTAACCCATGACTCCTGGACATTTGACTATGAGATTGATTTTCGATTCTGACTTCCAGAGTGATTAAGTCTGCTTGCTTTTTAGCCACAAAGTTTGTATTACAAATTGATAGCAATTTGTTAAAGTGCTATAGGAAATAAATGCACTGGTATATAGTCAGATATCTATATTGTAATTGGGAGAGACTGGCTCAGTTCCTTTCCTACTGCAATGGCTTACTTAATGCCATGCCATATTTACTGCTCACATGTTCAAGAGGATGAGAAAGTCGAAGGTGATATGTGCTTTTGCAACATTTGAAAATATCAATGGTCAGATGGCAGTGAATAAGGGGCTAGGGAAAGGCAAGGGGTTAGAGAAGAAAATCAGGAGCAGCAAAAGCTAACAGTAAACCATGCTTTTCTTTTCGAATGGGATTTCCTACTGAGGTTCTACTGCCTTTTATAAGGAAGACAATGATTCTTTGTAGAAGAATGACACTATGAAACTGATATTATTTTCTGCTAAAAGTTTCTCCCCCTCTTCCTCTCTCACATTCTCTCTCTTTCTGTCACACACACACTCCCACACACACACACTTTTCACGTCTAATATCAGAACCAGCTGAGGCTTTTGTATTTAATTTTACAAATGGATATTAAATATCTTGATCATTCTTTGGGCCCCCCATAACATACTAGACATAATGAGGTGAGGTAAAGTCACTCAGTCATGTCCGACTCTTTGCGACCCTGTGGACTGTAACCTACTAGGCTTCTCTGTCCATGAGATTCTCCAGGCAAGAATACTGGAGTGGATTGCCATTTCCGGTGGCAACAAATGTGCCCGCACTTAGAATAACATCTTGCAAATATTGAAAGTGTAGATTCTGAACTCATATACAGTATTTCTTCTCTCTATTTCTTGCTAGTCTCTGGCTCTACAAAAATGTAAAAAACTCACAACTCTCAATGCCATTGATGATGTTCTTTAATCATCTGCAATGCCAAAATTTGATGGTTGTGTTACATCATCTGTTCAAAAGAAACCCAGCACCTTATAAGCCTCTTTTTGTTGTGGAGGTGACATGTTCCACATCTAGGAAAAGTGGATGAAATGTGAAGTTGCCAGACTTGAGTCTGGCCTGGAGTAGAAAAGGGCTCAGCAGTAGGTCAAATCACCTGCACATGAAGTCCTGATGCTAGGGCCGTACAATCTGCCACAACTAAGCTGCTGGACATGTCAATGGTGAGAAAAGATACTGAGTATTTTGATAGAAAAACCTCAGTGGGAGAATTACAATGCACACTCCTGGGGGTTTACAGCAAGATTATGCCAGTCATCACAGTGAGGAATTGTATGTTTTCTGAAAAACAGCTCCTGGCCTGTTAGTAGGTCTTAGTAGAGACAAAATATTAGACTGTGTATCCAGAAATGCCCTTTGTGAGGTGCATGTGGTTTTATTCTAAACCAAAAAATTGAAGACACCCAAACCCAGATAGCATATTGAAAAGCAGATATATTACTTTGCCAACAAAGGTCCATCTAGTCAAAGCTATGGTTTTTCCAGTGGTGATGTATGGATGTGAGAGTTGGACTGTGAAGAAAGCTGAGTGCCGAAGAATTGATGCTTTTGAATTGTGGTATTGGAGAAGACTCTTGAGAGTCCCTTGGACTGCAAGGAGATCCAACCAGTACATCCTAAAGGAGTTCAGTCCCGGGTGTTCATTGAAAAGACTGATGCTGAAGGTGAAACTCCAATACTTGGGCCACCTCATGCGAAGAGTTGACTCATTGGAAAAGAGTCTGATGCTGAGAGGGATTGGGGGCAGGAGTAGAAGAGGATGACAGAGGATGAGATGGCTGGATGGCATCACCAACTCTATGGACATGAGTTTGAGTGAACTTTGGGAGTTGGTGATGGACAGGGAGGCCTGGTGTTCTGTGATTCATGGGGTCGCAAAGAGTCAGACACAACTGAGTGACTGAACTGAACTGAACTGAATAGCAGGGTATGTGAGTAGGACTAGAAGGCACAAATAAACTACATGAGCAGGTGAATAGAATTCCCATATCATGCATTCCTATAGTGGCACAGTCTTTCCTTTTCTTATTATCTATATTCTAAGGTTAAAGTGAAAGTGTTAGTTGCTCAGTTGTGTCCATCTTTTTGTGACCCCATGGACTGTAGCCCACCAGGCTCCTCTGTATATGGGATTTCCCAGGCAAGAACACTGGAGTGTGTTGTCATTCCCTTCTCTGGGGAATCTTCATGAGGCAGGGATAAAACTTAGGTCTCCTGTAGACTCCTAAGTCTCACATGCAGACTCTTTACCATCTGAGCTACCAGGCAACCAGCTAAAGGAGAATGAAGAAGTACAAACTTGGTTCACATATATGTTTTCTTGCATTCATACAAGCCAAAAATGGATAGCAGCTTCAGTATAGTCACACAGTGACCTTGTGGGACAGTGGACAGAGTTGTATCTGGTCATCCACTTAATGTAGAAGAAATGATCTGAGGTGAAAGTATATATAAATTTCTGGGCAGTTATCAACAGCCTGGGTCTTTTGTGAGCGGTCTGGAAGAAAAGGGAATAGAAAATTAGGGATCAAAAATTCTAGGGTAGAAGCATGTGGATAGACATTTGGTTGGGGACATAGAGTGTGAAGATTTCTGCATCACACATCAACATTTAACAGAATATATTCACTGTTAAGGAGATCTGGATTTGATCATTTGGTCAGGAAGATCCACTGGAGAAGGAAACAGCAACACACTCCAGTATTCTTCCCTGAGAAATCCCATGGATGGAGAAGTTTGACCGTCTATAGTACATGGGATCACAAAAGAGTCAGACAGGCTGAGTGACTAAAACAACAACAAAATTCATTGTGAAAGAGATGCTAAATAGCTAAATAAACAAAAGACTTGATTGGTTGACATTAGCCAATCTTTATTCACCAGTCACCATGGAACTGGCATAGCCAACACATGTACAGACCAACCACATTGACAGAGATTGCTGCTATACATGGGTTTAATACCATGGGCTCCTACTTATAAAAGCTGATTTAACTAAGATGCTGCTGCTGCTGCTGCTAAGTCGCTTCAGTAGTGTCCGACTCTGTGTGACCCCATAGACGACAGCCCACCAGGCTCCCCTGTCCCTGGGATTCTCCAGGCAAGAACACTAGAGTGAGTTGCCATTTTCTTCTCCAATGCATGAAAGTGAAAAGTGAAAGTGAAGACGCTCAGTCGTGTCCTACTTCGTGACCCTATGGACTGCAGCCTACCAGGCTCCTCCGTCCATGAGATTCTCCAGGCAAGAGTACTGGAGTGGGTTGCCATTGCTACTGCATGTGAAATCTTCCAGTAACAGAAACCAACACTGAACGCTAAATATGGCACCATTCCTTGCCTAAACCAACTTGGTTACTTGAATGCAAGGCATTCCCATAAATTTCATTTCATCTTGGAAAGGCCAGTGATTTATCCACCAATTTTAAACTGCTATATTATGACCCTTACCCAGTCCTTACCACGTCTCCATATTTGAAACATCTGCCTTAGAAGAAACTTCAAAATATCAGTATATTGTCTTTGTACTCCCTTCCCTGCATATATCCCTGATAAGATTCTATGAAAGTAGTATTCTTCTTTACTATGATAAGCAATAATCTCAGTTTGACTTTTCAATTAATTATTTCATTGATATTTTGGGAGCTGACAATCAACAGATGTTTGTACAGAAGCTCTGAATTTACTTCATAATGAAACTGAGGTATAAACTATATATAAATCTCTTATATTTTTATTAAAAATGCTTTCTTCCTATTCTGTTATTAAGTATGTCTTGGGAATAAAATGTAGGCTTCCCAGATAGCTCAGCTGGTAAAGAATCCACCTGCAATGCAGGAAACCCTGGTTCAATTCCTTTCTTGGGAAGATCTGCTGGAGAAGGGATAGGTTAACCACTCCAGTCTTCCTGGGCTTTCCTGGTGACACAGCTGATAAAGAATCTGCTTGCAACATGGGAGACCTGGGCTTGATCCCTGTGTTGGGAAGATCTCCTGGGAAGTGAATAGCTATTCACTCCAGTTTTCTGGCCTGGAAAATTCCATGGACTATTCCATGGGGTTGCCAAGAGCTGGACACAACAATGACTTTCACTTTAACTTTCAGGAATAAAATGTACGGATAAATTAATCTGAGATCTCCAGTGTCTGTGTAGATGCAGGCCCTGATCTTGCCAGGTTCCTTGGCAAAATTTACTTGCTCCTGGAAATGCTACTGAGATAAAAACCTACAAGGAAAAAATAAAAACCTGAACAAACTTTTTGCCTAACCCAGTATTTATAATGGCACATCTAATGCAGTCTGAACATATATAGATAATTAAAATAATCATGAATAACAGATGCTAGACACGTATTTTCTACGAATAGTGCTATAATGCATATATGTATTATCTTTCTAATAACTTTTCTGTTTAAGGATGAATAGTTTTCTTTAGAGATGTACAGGGACTTCACAATTTCTATTTATTAATTTTAACAAGAATAGATGACAAAAATGTTATGAATTTGGTACACTAGCAATGAAAAATAACTGATCATTCCATTAACATGATTTGAGGTCCTCTCTGCTAGTCCTTTCATTTATGCATTGCTGTGACTGGCCTTTGTCCTAAGAGATATGATATTCCATTCTATTGGCAGATTTCACTAGGTGAGGAGGAATGAAGAACTAATTGGCAAATAGTTATGATAAGTTAATTTCAGTTGCTCAGTCATGTCTGACTCTATATGACTCCAAACACTGCAGCACATCAGACTTTCCTGTCTATCATCAACTCCCAGAGCTTACTCAAACTCAAGTCCATTGAGTTTGTGATGTCATCCAGTCATCTCATCCTCTCTGTCTCCTTGTCCTCCTGCCTTCAGACTTTCTCAGCATCAGGGTCTTTTCCAATGAGTATTATCTTCACATCAAGGGGCCAAGTACTGGAGTTTCATCTTAAGCATCAGTCCTTCCAATGACTATTCAGGACTGATTTCCTTTAGGATGCACTGGCTGGATCTCCTTGCAGTCCAAGGGACTCTCCAGAGTCTTCTACAACATCACAGTTCAAAAGCATCAATTCTTCAGTGCTCAGCTTTCTTTACAGTCCAAATCTCATATCCATTCACGACTACTGGAAAAATCATAACTTTGACCAGATGACCTTTGCTGGCAAGGTAATGTCTCTGTTTTTTGTCTCTGTTTTTTCAATGCTGTCTAGGTTGGTCATAGCTTTTCTTCCAAGGAGCAAGCATCTTTTAATTTCATGGCTGCAGTCACCATCTGCAGTGATTTTGGAGTCCCCGAAAATAAAGTCTGACACTGTTTCCACTGTTTTCCCCATCTATTTCCTATGAAGGGATGGGACCGGATGCCATGATCTTAGTTTTGTGCATGTTGAGTTTTAAGCCAATTTTTTTCACTCTCCTCTTTCTCTTTCATCAAGAGACTCTTTAGTTCTTCTTTGCTTTCTGCCATAAGGGTGGTGTCATTTGCATATCTGAGGTTATTGATATTTCTCTGGGCAATCTTGATTCCAGCTTGTGCTTCATTCAACCCAGTGTTTCTCATAAAGTGCTCTGCATATAAGTTAAATAATATACAACCTTGGTATACTCCTTTTCCTATTTGGAACCAGTCTGTTGTTCCATGTCCAGATCTAACTGTTGTTTTTTGACCTGTACACAGATTTCTCAGGAGACAAGTTAGGTGGTCTGGCATTCTCATCTCTTTAAGAATTTTTCACAGTTTGTTGTAATCTACGCAGTCAAAGGCTTTGGCATAGTCAATAAAGCAGAAATAGATGTTTTTCTGGAACTCTCTTGATTTTTCTATGATACAACAGATGTTGTCAATGTGATCTCTGGATCCTCTGACTTTTCTAAACCAGCTTGAGCATTTGGAATTTCACAGTTCACATATTGTTGATGCCTGTCTTGGAGAATTTTGAGCGCTACTTTGCTAGCATATGCGATGAGTGCAATTGTGCGGTAGTTTGAGCATCCTTTGGCATTGCTTTTCTTTGGGATTGGATTGAAAACTGACCTTTTCCAGTCCTGTGGCCACTGCTGAGTTTTCCAAATTTACTGGCATATTAAATGTAGCAGTTTCATAGCATTATCTTTTAAGATCTGAAATAATGCAACTGGAATTGAATTACCTCCACTAGCTTTGTTCATAGTGATGCTTCCTAAGGCCCACTTGACTTCAATTCCAGGATATCTGGCTCTAGCTGAGTGATTACATCATCATGGTTATCTGGGTCATATAGATCTTTTTTTTTGTAAATTCTTCTGTGTAGTCTTGCCACCTCTTCTTAATATCTTCTGCTTCTGTCAGGTCCATACCATTTCTGTCCTTTATTGTGCCCATTTCTGTGTGAAATATTCCCTTGGTATCTGTCATTTTCTTAAAGAGATCTCTAGTTTTTCCCATTCTGTTGTTTTCCTATATTTCTTTTTGCATGATCATTGAAAAAGGCTTTTTTATCTCTCCTTGCTATTTTTTGGAACTCTGCATTTAGATGGATATAGACCTTTTCCAGTCCTGTGGCCACTGCTGAGTTTTCCAAATTTACTGGCATATTAAATGTAGCAGTTTCATAGCATTATCTTTTAAGATCTGAAATAATGCAACTGGAATTGAATTACCTCCACTAGCTTTGTTCATAGTGATGCTTCCTAAGGCCCACTTGACTTCAATTCCAGGATATCTGGCTCTAGCTGAGTGATTACATCATCATGGTTATCTGGGTCATATAGATCTTTTTTTTTGTAAATTCTTCTGTGTAGTCTTGCCACCTCTTCTTAATATCTTCTGCTTCTGTCAGGTCCATACCATTTCTGTCCTTTATTGTGCCCATTTCTGTGTGAAATATTCCCTTGGTATCTGTCATTTTCTTAAAGAGATCTCTAGTTTTTCCCATTCTGTTGTTTTCCTATATTTCTTTTTGCATGATCATTGAAAAAGGCTTTTTTATCTCTCCTTGCTATTTTTTGGAACTCTGCATTTAGATGGATATATCTTTCCTTTTCTTTTTTGTCTGTAGAGCCACCCAAGATGGCCAGTCATGGTGGAATGTTCTGACACAATTTGGTCCACTACAAAAGGGAATGGACCATTCTGTTGTTTTCCTATATTTCTTTTTGCATGATCATTGAAAAAGGCTTTTTTATCTCTCCTTGCTATTTTTTGGAACTCTGCATTTAGATGGATATATCTTTCCTTTTCTTTTTTGTCTGTAGAGCCACCCAAGATGGCCAGTCATGGTGGAATGTTCTGACACAATTTGGTCCACTACAAAAGGGAATGGCAAACCACTTCAGTATTCCTGCCTTTAAACCCCATGAACAGTATGACAAGGCAGAAAGGCAGGACACTGAAAAATCAACTCCCCAGGTAAGTAGGTGCCCAATATGTTACTGGACATCAGTGGAGAAATAACTCCAGAAAGAATGAAGACTAAATCAAATCCCTTATACAGTGGAAGTGAAAAATAGATTCAAGGGGTTAGATGTGGTAGACAGAGTGCCTGTAGAACTATGGACAGAAGTTAGTTACATTGTACAGGAGACAGTGATCAAAACCATCACGAAGAAAAAGAAATGGTTATGATTAATGACATTTATTTAGACATTTTTTTTAATTTGGAAGAAAAATAATTTATTAAAATTGAACAAACATTTTACTGCTAATGTAAAGAAAAAGAACACCTTAATTATCAGGACTACAAAAGCAGTATGTGTAAATCCATGGATCTAGTAATTTATAAAAGGAAAAAAATATATTATGTTTTATATTGATGAATCAGGTAATCTAAAATCAAATAACACAAAGCAATTATGTTGTATATTTCCTCCTAATGTTATCAAAAGTATACTAAGTTTAAAAAAAGAGAGGAAAATAGATATCTAGAACAGCATTATTATGTTTTTTATGTAAGTTGCTATATTTATCAGCTAAAAGCCTAAGGTAGATGTTCTCAGAGCCTGACCCCTGATTTAGCAGCTTCAACATCACTTGGGAACTTGTTTAAAAGCAAAATTCTCAGACTCTACCCCAAACCTATAGAATCAGATATTTGGGGAATAGGGCCTGGCCTAACAAACTGATTTTACAAGCCCTTCAATGTGATTCTAATATATACTAGCTTAGGAGAAAAATTATGGTGTGCAAACACAGATCAATCAGTTACTATCTGGTAAATATTACTGGCCCAGAGTGTAAAAAGAAAATAGAAAACATTTGTATTTGGCTGGCCAAAAAGTTATTTCAGACTTGTCTCTAACAGAGTACAGAAAAAAACCAAATGGATTTTTTGATCAACCCAACATTTAGAAATAAGAAAGTAAGGCATTAAAATATAATTCTGAGTAGTACTACACTGAGTAGCTCAGTTCCCTTATCTTAAACATGCTAAGTCGCTTTAGTCGTGTCCAACTCTGTGAGACCCCATAGACAGCAGGCCACCAGGCTCCCTCTTCACTGGGATTTTCCAGGCAAGAACACTGGAGTGGGTTGCCATTTCTTTCACCAATGCATGAAAGTGAAAAGTGAAAGTGAAGTCAGTGAGTCGTGTCCAACTCTTGGTGATCCCATGGATTGCAGCCTACCAGGCTCCTCTGTCCATGGGGTTTTGCAGGCAAGAGTACTGGAGTGGGTTGCCATTGCCTTCTCCATATCTTAAACATATATGGAACTAAATAATCTCTTAGGCTTCTTCCACTTCTAAGACTCTGTAATCTTTGACTGAAGTAATAATCTTAATAAAAGGTTATTGTAAGCATAATTAATGGAAAAACCCATCTATAGCTTAACATGCAATGATAAATCTTTTGGGAGAGAAGTTGAATGAAGATCTATAGAAAGGTGAAGTTTGCCTATTCTTACAGAATAAGTGCCCATTCCACATGAAACAAACATGAGCAAACCCATGGCAGAGGCTAGAAGCAAACATCCAGTGCCCAGGCAGGGAGCTAGCTGGTACACTGTGGGGAGGAAGTCTCCAGGCCCTCATGGCAGCCTGAGAAGTGGGCACTTGTTTCAGAAGCCCATGAGGTTTTCAAGCAAAAGAGTATCATGAGATAGTGAGGTTTTTTTTTAATTGTTGTTTTCATTGTTTTTAATTCTAATAGATATGAGTGACTGATGCAAGAGAAATTATTGGAGTCTGTTAAAAGAAGTTGATGGCCCATAAAACAGCCCAAACTAGTTATTTTATGAGAAATAAGATGTGGAAGAACAAAGGTAGGACCTATGGGTTTTGATTGTGGGCCTATAGCAAAGGGAAGAAGATTCAATTGTTGTGCCAGTGGTCCTCCAGACTCCTGTTGGTTGATTTATTTGTTACTCTGCAAGTCAAATATATGTGATTTGAAACAAAACTTAAGAAAATCTAGAATATAAGTCATATTAAATCATTGTTTGAATAGTTTTTATACTTCTGTGATTTTAAAAGTATAATATATACACAGTTATTATGTCATTGATTATGTACCTGCAGACGACACCACTCTTATGGCAGAAAGTGAAGAGGAACTAAAAAGCCTCTTGATGAAAGTGAAAGAGGAGAGTGAGAAAGTTGGCTTAAAGCTCAACATTCAGAAAACGAAGATCATGGCATCTGGTCCCATCACTTCATGGGAAATAGATGGGGAAACAGTGGAAACAGTGTCAGACTTTATTTTTCTGGACTCCAAAATCTCTGCAGATGGTGACTGCAGCCATGAAATTAAAGACGCTTACTCCTTGGAAGAAAAGTTATGACTAACCTAGATAGCATATTGAAAAGCAGAGACATTACTTTGCCAACAAAGGCCCATCTAGTCAAGGCTATGGTTTTTCCAATGGTCATGTATGGGTGTGAGAGTTGGACTCTAAAGAAAGCTGAGCACTGAAGAACTGATGCTTTTGAACTGTGGTGTTGGAGAAGACTCTTGAGAGTCCCTTGGACTGCAAGGAGATCCAACCAGTCTATTCCAAAGGAGATCAGTCCTGGGTGTTCTTTGGAAGGAATGATGCTAAAGCTGAAACTTCAGTACTTTGGCCACCTCATGCGAAGAGCTGAATCATTGGAAAAGACTCTGATGCTGGGAGGGATTAGAGGTGGGAGGAGAAGGGGACAACAGAGAATGAGATGGCTGGATGGCATCACCGACTCGATGGACGTGAGTTTGAGTGAACTCCAGGAGTTGGTGATGGACAGGGAGGCCTGGTGTGCTGCAATTAATGGGGTCACAAAGAGGTGGACACGACTGAGCAACTGAACTGAACTGAACTGATAACCATAATAGCTAACTGAGGTCATGCAGGAGTCAGATTTATAAAGTCAACTACCAGTGTAGTCACTAGCTGCTATGTTATCTTAGGCAAATTACTTCGTCTTTCTTAGTCTAACTTTTGGTTTCTAAATTTTTTAACAGGAGTTGGTGATGGACAGGGAGGCCTGGTGTGCTGCAATTAATGGGGTCACAAAGAGGTGGACACGACTGAGCAACTGAACTGAACTGAACTGATAACCATAATAGCTAACTGAGGTCATGCAGGAGTCAGATTTATAAAGTCAACTACCAGTGTAGTCACTAGCTGCTATGTTATCTTAGGCAAATTACTTCGTCTTTCTTAGTCTAACTTTTGGTTTCTAAATTTTTTAACATAATAATTATGCCTATGTCATTGTTTAGTGTGAGAATTAAATAGGGAAATCAATGTAAAATTTAACAAAGAGCCTGGAATATGTTAAACATTCAATAAATGTAAACAGGTATTACTGAATAAAAAACATTAGATTGAGAGGTAATTAATAATTTCTCATTGAATTAATAAAAAACTTATCTATAAAACTTTGCATGAAACATTATTAATATCTATAATTCATCTGCTGCTGCTGCTGTCTCTTCAGTCATGTCTGACTCTGTGTGACCCTGTAGACTGCAGCCCACCAGATTCCCCCATCCTTGGGATTTTCTAGGCAATTTATCTAGAAACCTTAAATATATATTCTAAATTTATAATGATCTATGGACATATGAACACTGATGGAAATCTGTTTTGCAAAAATTAATTTATCTTTAGTTAATAAATTTTGGAAAATATTCTCTAATATCTTTTAGTTATGTTCTGTGTCATGCTAAGCCATTTCAGCTGTGTCCAATTCTTTGTGACCCCATGGACGGTAGCCTGCCAGGCTCCTCTGTCCATGGGATTCTCCAGGCAAGAATATTGGAGTGGGCTGCCAATTCCAGGGTGTCTTCCCAACCCAGAGATTTCCTGCACTGGCAAACAGGTTCTTCACCACTAGTGCCACCAGAGAAGCCCATAAATCATAATTTTTATTTCTTAACTTTAATTTTTCTGAAAAAAATGTCCTAATTCATTATATATTTTTAGATAATTGACTAATATCATTTAAAATATTTAGTTTAACTTAGCTGAATGTTCATACTAACATTTATTTTTATTAGTTAGAATCAATAAGTAACTTCATTAATGCAGATTTAAAATGCTTTTTTCAGAACGTTTCTGATATTTTAATATTTTATTCTTAACTAGTGACCCATTCATTAATTTTCATCCTTATCTCAACAAATAGATTAATTCCTGATTTTATTTCCATTAATATACTTTTAAAACTAAGAGCGTGCAGAAGATAGATATTACTGACTTTCTCAATGAAGATGATGTAATTTTATTAACTTAATTTTATTTCTCCAGAGAAGGTATTGTTCTTTGTGCCTTCCTAGTACATTGTCAGCTGGTGGTTTTTCTCGTCTTATATAATAAATCTGTTATAACGTGCTCACTTCTTCTGAGCCTTTGCCTGCTTTCTCAGTAGTTTGCTTATGCAGCTCTGACACTTCTGTCTCATTAACTTGGTGCTTCTAAGCTCCAAGGAGCAATTTCTTGAAACATATTAGGCCTATCACCAGTATTCCTAGTGCATTTTTAAAATGCTAAATGATTTATGAGCTTCTGGATGAACAAACAATTTCCTATGAGCCTTTATTTCACCCTCCCTGGCCTAATACCGTCAAGATCCATTTTCTAGCATGTTCTTCTGATTTCTGCTAATACATATGAGCCTGAACCTGTAGGTCTTTTGGTGCATAATCTTCTTTCTACAGCAGAAACTGTACTTTTCCACTTGCATTTTGAATAAGTGGAGGTGGAGACACATCAAAGGAGGCCATGAATCATTTTTCAAGGTATTAACTTCAGTGAAAACTTTCCATAATCTCCAAGGAGCATAAGGCTTCTCTCTAGCAAGGGTGGAATCTCTCCAGCCTGCTTAGAGTGTCCAGGGAAATATAAACATTTAAAGATCTCTGGCTCACTTCAGGGTCTCATTCTTTCTTTATCAGGGTGAGCAATGTGAGAGACCTGTTACAGCTATAAGTTAAGCCTCCTTCGTGGTGAACACCTCTTACAATTAAGATGCTGATTTTCGTATATTTTTTTCTCCAGCTACAGAAGATAAGGATTTTCTCAAGGCTGCCAAAAATATCTTGTGGGTTTCATACTGTACTTTAAATTATTTGATTTGCTAATATATGTCTGTTGCTTTCTTTCTTGGGACTTCTGTGATATTAATAAGCATCAGCAACACAATCTCTGTAATAAGCCATCATATTTATTCTTTCAAGCACTAAGGCTAGTACTTAAACCACTGCTAACTTCAGTACTTTGTCAACAAAGGTCTGTCTAGTCAAAGCTATGATTTTTCCAGTAGTCACGTATGGATGTGAGATTTGGACTATAAAGAAAGCTGAGCACTGAAGAACTGATGCTT
This sequence comes from Madoqua kirkii, assembly GCA_006408675.1. NCBI lineage: Eukaryota > Metazoa > Chordata > Mammalia > Artiodactyla > Bovidae > Madoqua > Madoqua kirkii. The sequence continues at coordinate 902 of SJYC01047873.1, read as the reverse complement.
TTGAACTGTGGTGTTAAAAAAAGACTCTTAAGAGTCCCTTGGACTGCAAGAAAATCCAACCAGTCTATCCTAAAGGGAATCAGTCCTGAATAGTCATTGGAAGGACTGATGCTGAAGCTGAAACTCCGATACTTTGGTCACCTGATGCGAAGAACTGATTCAATGGAAAAAACCCTGATGCAGAGAAAGACTGAAGGCAGGAGGAGAAGAGGATGACAGAGGATGAGATGGTTGGATGGTATCAATGACTCAATGGACATGAGTTTGAGTAAACTCCAGGAGTCGGTGATGGACAGGGAGGCCTGGGGGCAAAGAGTCAAATGCAACTGAATGATTGAACTGAACTGAACTGAACTTTCCACCTATGTTCTAAACTAATCCATGTTAGTAACAGCACTGTACAAAGTGCTATGGATAATCATCACTTCTGTTACCACCAGCAAGGGGGCTGGTGACACCTGGACAGCAAGTAATCTAATTTTGGAATCCTATCTTTCACAAAATGTTTTAAGGTGAGTTCCCTGTGTACTCAGAAAAATGCCTGATTGCCAGTTAACTGCAGAAAGGAACAGTAAAAGAGTGGGAATCAAATATGCTTTAATTAGCTAGGTTACTACTGAATCCGCCTGCAATGCAGGAGACCCAAGTTCAGTTCCTGGGTTGGGAAGATGTCCTGGAGAAGGAAATGGCGATAAACTCCAGTATTCTTGCCTATAGAATCCCATGGACAGAGGGGCCTTGTGGGCTGCAGTCTATAGGGTTGCAAAGAGATGAACATAACAGAGCAACTAACACACACATCACTGAAGGTAACTAGAGCTCAATTTTGAGGAATACCTCTGCTGTATGCCTGAGTTGCCTGATCCAAGATTCAAGAGAGCTAAAACATTTATCGTTCAATC